>JAPYYW010000175.1:0-83524 GCA_030522545.1 Cremastinae sp. A BG-2022a | reverse complement strand
AATTTAATTAATAAAAATTATAAGAATTCGCATTAAGATCATTATAACTAAAGTTCGACCAGAAAAGTCATATTGGCCTCATATAAAAAAAACGTTACATTACGAACTGGTAAACATGGAATTTTTTACGAACTGAGTTGCATATACATATATAATGTTAATGAACCTTATTCAAGCAAATCGAAACTTACTTATTCCAAAATATTCTTTATATTATTGAGTTGCTTAATCTGTATTTCATTTATTTTATTCGCACCGAATGGTGTTAGCAAGTGTTACTTCATCGTGTTACTTCATTAATTTTTACGCACTAAATGGTGTTTATATTACCATTGTACATCAAACAGTGGGAACTATATAGACCAAGAATGGTGTTAAATTAGCCCCATTTTAACACCAGATTTTTATGTGCGTAATGGTAAATTATAATACATGGAATAATAATGTTTATAGATAATAATAATAATATGTACTAATATTCATTTGAAAATGAATATAATGGTAGAAATGGGCAAAGATAATAAGTTAGTAAAGTTTGAATTACGTGGCTGGTGTACACGGGACTTGTACTACTTTGCGATCCTCGTGTATTCGAGGTATCAATTCCATCTCGTTACATCCACATCTATATATACATTACGTGTACAACCGAGGCATAGTACACAGAGGAGTTAACTGTACCCTCGCAAGAGTTTGAAGTTTCTCGTACTCTCCTTAGAGCTTTCTTTGCTTCAGTTTCTCGCTCGCACGGGCGTATATACATATATATAAGCTCTCCCCGGCTCCCCGTATCTTGAGAACTATTAATCTCGAGTGGCGAGGAGGCGAAAATCAAACGAGACGCTTTCCGAGAAGTGAATCAGTCGCTACACGCCCGGGAGACTGCGCTTTCGAGAGAGAAATTATCCTAACCTCCATCCTCGAGAGTCTTTTTCCCAATCTGCTTCAATCTCATCTTCCTGCATGTCTCTCGTACATTTCCGCTCTGCTTATTTCCCTTTTTTCCCATACATGAAAAAGTTATTGGTACACGTTTTTTCGTCACTCTCTTATAATGAATTTTTAAGCGTTCGTCAACATATATATTGTTGTTTATATTATAGAATTGTACACGTTCCATATGTACGAGGAGAAGAGCACTAAAAAAGTCATTTATTTTCAGACTCTATATATAGTAAAAAAAAAAATTCAATTCAATTTGGCTCCACGAAAAGTGTATAATTGAAATTAATGCGACAATTCGGGCGACGCGTATTCATGAAAGTTTGTAACGTCTCTGCTCGTTGGCATATTCCGAGAGTTAATCGTGTGATGAGATTGCAGGAGGAAGCGAAAGGGAGAGGTGAAAACGAGTTTGAAAATAAAGGACGAGAAAATAAACAGGATGAAAAGCTAGAGTGCGGCGAGAAAGAATAGAGGCATTGGAATGTGCATGTATATACTCCCCCGCGGCGGGGGAGTATGGGGGGATATGAGAGAGAATGAAAAAAAAGGTGGAGATGAAAAAAATGGAGAGATAGAATTCTGGGTTGTAGCGCGGCGGCTATTAGTCACCGGATCCCCCGAGCAGTTTTCTACGAACGTTGGTACTTCCGGCTGGGACTGCAGTCACCATTCCCAACGATTGCCAACTCGACCGAGTGACCCTGCGCGCGCGGTCGCGCCCCGACGTACGTGCAGCGCGCTTATATACATATATATAGTATACACGCCCGCGAAATGCTCGTCCGTTTGCCTGTTTGTATCAAGATCCGAGACGTATATATAAGGGTTGCAAAAGCGACAACCGCACCCTTATCTCCCTTTTTTATCGCTTTTTATTTTTTTTTCTCCTCGGCGCTCTCTCGCGCGCCATCTTCCCACGCCCTCGTCTCTCCTCCCAGCGGTTTTCACGAGGAGTGTCCATTTTTCCGCGGTCCTATCACCACTCCGCGCTTTTCTCCATCGTCAGCTCTCTTTTTTTTTCCCCTCTCGCGTTTCATCCTCTCTCGTTTATTTCACCGCTACCAGGAAAATCCCTCGTTCAAAAATGCGCCTTTTCTCGTTCAACGACCATTCCCCGGCGGTAATAAAGAACTCTCATTTTTTTTTCAAAACGTCTTTTTAAACCTTTTATTGATGTTTTTTATTTCTTATAAAAAATTTTTTATCCCCGGTCCTCGTATTATTATACATATATTGGTATTATTATGATTATTATTATTATTTTCACACTCGATCTCGCGGAGTTTGAGGATGTTTGAGTTGCGCGCGTGCGATGAGGAGTTGAAGATATGTTTCCGAAATTTTTCCACTCGCGGAATTCTCCGGCGAAAGAATTTTCCCATTCTGGTCGCCCGTTTTTATCACATTTTTCGGGCGCACAAAAGCGCATGTTTATTTACATAGGTGGGCGTGTGCGCGTGGTGTACACGCGGAGGAGTTTGCATTACCTGCGTACGAGATCACGGTCCGCTTGGCGACGGAGAGTGTAAGAGAGAGAGAGAGAGAGAGGGGGGGGGGAAAGTTTGAAGCCGCGGGCGAGCTCTCGGCGCCGGCATATTCACTTGAAAAGTGTCGGCGCAGACAAAGGGGTCCAGGGGAAAGCTGTACGGGGACCGGAAATATATACATATATAGACGAAGATAAAACAGAAAGAGAAACGAAGAGACGGGAATAGACAAAAAGAGAAAGAAAGATAAGAGAATGAAAAGAGTAAAAAAAAAAAATATCTCGAGAGAAATAGAGGGACAAGTCTCGTCCTGTCATTTCTCCTTTCTTTCGTTCCATCCGCGCTTTTTTTCTCTTCTTCGCGCTTCGTCCAAAGTATATATTCTCTCACCACGGAGACTTCCGTCGTGGAAAACACGGGAGTTTTTCTTCCCCGAGCGGATTTCCAGGTGTCGGCCGGGCTCGACGGAACTCGAATCCGGACTGGCCCGGATGCTCCTCGCGGTAGCATCTTGGAGGTAACTTTGTCCTCACTTTTCCACCGCATAATGGATTACTTCGTGGAAAACCAGCTGGTTACCCGAGCGGCTTTCTGACCTCGCGTTACACACCGAGCTTTCAAAACTTTACACCCTATCCCTCGCCCTCGGTTTTATTATTATTATTCTAACTCATCGTGGCCTTATTCCCCTATTATTCGGGAACGCGATCGGAGTCTCCAAGTTTGACGGCTGTCAAGTCCTCGGTTATTCGGCGGAGATTATTAACTCGCTCGATATTTGCGGAAAATAAAAAAATAATAAAAGGATCGGAGTAGGAACCGAAGTTGGCCAATGTCGAAAGTTTTATTAGGTATAAACCGTCGGAGCCCCGTTTTAAAATTAGTCGCCTTTGAAATTTATTTGTCTTGTTATAGGGAATCTCCATAAAATAACATTTTTACAGTTAAAGAGAGTATACTATTTATTTTGGGTGCCCTTCAAAAATTTATAAGGAAAAGACATGACAGTTTATTAATTATTTATATAAGCTCTTCAATTCGTTTTGAAAAAAAAAAAAAAAACAAAATTATATTCCCCCTGAGTCAGACCGATTTTTAATAAACTTCAAAATCTCGAAATTTTAAGTGATGGAGATATCTACTTTATAAAGTGTTTTCGTCTCAAGTCGATTTGTGGTTGTACCAGCTTAATTCCGGTAAGGGAGAAAGAAAAATTTTCGGGGGTTGAAAATAATAGAAATGAAGAGAGACGTTTAAAGGGCCGAGTGCAATAAGACTGCAGGCGCATCAACGTGTAAGAGAATTCTTGCCCGAAGCAGGAAGAGAACGTGACGGAGAGAGGGTGCGGGGGGAGCAGCTATGTAGGGAGGATTCCACGCGGAACGGAGCTTGTGACGAATGGCACTACGAGTTCCACCCTTTTCGTGCAATCTCCGATTCGAGCGCACACTGCCGGGCGGTAACGGGACTAAAGGGTGGAAAAGCTTGCCAGCTTGGATGATGAACTCGATTTGAACGACGCCTCGAATCTCCTGGGCCCACGCTCGGAATTCTTTCCTTATTCCCTTCGTCTTGTATATTTTTTCATCCATTTTTATTCCCTTCTCGCATCGCTTTCTTCTTTCTTTTCTTTCTCCCTCTCTCTCTCTCTCTCTCTCTCTCTCTCGTTCGTATACACTCACCATCAGACTTCTACTCAGATTTTGCTGAATAGTCATGAGCCCATTATGATAATTTCGTTGGGAAAAGAAAAGAATGACGTCAATAAAATAAGCCCCGGTAAGATCGCCGAGGTAACGACGAGGTTTTCTTAGCTTTCCCCCCTCACTTCTCTCTCCCGCCAAGTCCGCTTTTTCATTCCGCGCTCTCTCGGTACATAAAAAACCTGAATGCTTCTCCTTTTAATAACTTCAGAACAGTTTGGAGTCAGGATCTTTGTGCATTGTTGATTTTTTTATTCTTCTCCTTCTCCTCATTTTTTTCTCAAACTAAAAGGAAATACATAATATATATAAGCATAAAAACACTTCAATTTTTGACGAAATATCATATATTATTCACCTATAATAATACATATGTTTCGTAAATATAAAAAAAAAATTATACAATAAAAAGTGGATGAGAGTTAATGCGAAAGGGCGGACGAGCGAAATTTTGGTTTCATTTCTTTGGATATCAAGGATTTATGTGTCGACAGCGCTTTATGGAAGTACAATGTTCGTGACAATCTCATAGATTACCGTAATATACGGAAGTGGGGGGCAGGAATAGGGGGACTGTTGGCTCTTCCATCTTTTCTCGCGGTGGTGTTTCCACCATGCCCCGCTGAGTTTCCGCTCAATGCGATGCGCGCGTTCTATGTCATGTGTCTCGAGGCAAAAGCTTCCGGCGGTTTGCACACGAGAAAAAAGTATACCGGCTCGTATACATATATGTATACGAGCAGAGAAAGAATAAAATCTGCGGTTTGGAGCTGACTCTCGCGCCGCGTATCTGGAACTTACGACGAAAATGGAGAAAATATTCTGTTCGCTTGGGAACACAGCGAGCAAGTTCCCGTATGTGAATCCGCGCTAGTTGCATCAGATTTCCTCGCTGTCTCTTATTTTTCATTTTTTTTTTCATCAATTTTTTTCCGCCTTATTCTTCGCTTCTGTTCCCGCATTTTCGTTTCCCTTCCCTCTTGTCAGCGGTAAACAAAACCTCGTGCGCCAAGACAGAGAAGAGCAGTTTTTCGAGCGCCCTCTGCTTCTTTTTCGCCCTTGCATATAGTATGCTCTATGCTACAGTGATGATAACACACGTTCAAATGCTACGCAACTGGAAAAAAATAAGAAAAAGCGCGGTCACGAAATTTCTCTTCATTTTCTTCCTTTCCCCCGGAGATCTCTCTCTGCGCTTCCTTTTGCCTCGACTTTTTCATCCCGCAGCGAAAATCACGTTGAATCACGAAAAGCTTCGCATCCCGTTCCGGATATAAAGGATCTGTGAACATTTGTTTCCTCCGGATTTTCGCGCTCAATTTATTTGTGTTTATATATCAATAGCGACTCCCCCACCCCGGGGGAATTTGGCTGTATCTTATTTGCTTTTGGATTTTTACCGTGTTATTTTCCATGTATTTTAGCTCAGATGCAGTTTACTTAACGGAGTTACAGGGAGAAAGATATGGCGCGAGAAATGGGGGTAAATTTCTCTTGATGTGGCCAAGTCCGCAGAGAGCGAAATAACGCGCGTGACTCGCCGAGTTCACGCGTCTTTGCCGTAGACCACACGCCATCAGGAAGGCATTTCTCGTGATATTTGGTAGAGTATACGCAAAGGCCTCGTTAGTATCCGGTCGAGCTTCGTAGATATGAAATTTGCAAAGATTCCAAGAGAGGCATTTCGTTCTATCCCTTGAAAAGCACCGGTTAGTGTGGTGTGCTAAGATAAACCAAATCACGCGTGTGTATATGTGTGGCAAAGACGAGATAAGAGTTAAAGGAGCTACTGCAAAGACGCCCTGCTCGCGATTATGACATGAGCTTGAGATCCACACTGCAAATGCGAGTCTGTTATGTTACACACGTCTCAAAATGAAGCGAATGGCGCAGGAAATGCGTCAATATCCGTCAATTATTTAAAAAGTTATGACGCCTGGAACATTTTTTAAAAAGTGGGAAATGGCACTCCTGTAAAAATTCGCACAATTTTTTTATTTTTACCGTTTTTTTTTTCAGAAGAATTCATATTGAGAAGGACAAAAAAGTTTGGATACACCAGTCGATATTTCCTATCGCATTTAAAGTTGGATAACTCTGCCAAAAAAAAGATATTCGAATTTCCGAAGCGGCGTTTTAAAAAGGATATATCAGGCTTCAGTTTTCTCTATTTAAATTTTTTCTTTCTTTTTTTTGTCGACCCGGTACGAACTTTGCTTTGTAACCGTTTTTAGGCCTTTTTCCGACCATCGCGAATCAGGCGCACAATTTCAGGAAATTAAAAAAAAATTTTTTTACTATGAAAAACTTGAAAAAAGGGAACGTAGAAGCTCTGTCTTCCTCTTTTTAAAAAAAATTTGCGATTTTTTTTCGGAAAGTTATTTCATTTTTGGCTAAAAACGATAAATTTTGAAAATTCAAAATAACCCAAGAACGATAGGGTTTAAGAGAAAATTTTAGGGATACAAAAAGTTGCGTATTTTCATACTGAATCGCCTGGATTTTTTTCAGAATTTTTCTTTGAAATTTTTTTTGCAGTATTTTTTTCGAATCTTACGAGAGAAACTTTTTTTTCAGTTCGATAAAATGTTTTAAGATGATGTGAGACACTTAATTTTGAGTAAATTTTCGAACAAATTCCACGCTCCTATTTTTTAAGCAAATAATTTGAAATTTGAATATGATAAATGTAGTGTACACTATACTAATGCATGACGTTCTTGAAATTTCAAAAGACGAAAAAAAAATTTTACTTTGGTTTTTTTATTTTTTTGAAATTCGAAAAAAATAATAAAAAATTATTTACTTTGGTTTTTTTTGTTTTTTTTTTTGAAATTTCAAGAATATTACGCCCTAATACAGTGTACTCTGCACAATATATACAAATTTCAATTAATTTCCTTGAAAAATACGAACGTGGGATTTGTTTGAAAATTTACTCAAAATTAAGTCTCACATCATCTTAAAACATTTTATCGATCTGAAATAAAATTTTTCACTCGTAAGATTCGAAAAAAATACTCCAAAAAAAAATTTCAAAAAAAAATTCTGAAAAAATTCCAGGAAATTCAGTATGAAAATACGCAACTTTTTGTATCCTTAAAATTTTCTCTTAAACCCTATCGTTCGTTGAAAAACTTTGAGAATCACCTATAATTAAGTTGATTTGGTCACGAGAATGAAAAGATATCGCTAATTGAAATTTTTATGGGTCCACGAGACCCAGTATGACTCACCGAATTTTTTGAAATTTTTTTTTTCGATTTCAAGAGCCTATTCGATCGGAAATTTCTCCTATAATAACGAAAACGATAATTATTTGGAACAAAATCCAAGAATTCACATTGAAAAATTCAAGAAACTGATCAAAAAGTCAGTTTTTTCGATTTTTAAATGTAAATTCTTGTATTTCGCCCCAAATAAGTAGCATTTTCGTTATCTACAGGAAATTTCCGATCAAATAGGCTCTTAAAATCGAAAAAAATGCAAAAATTTTTGCGAATTTCCATTTTTTCCACCCCTTTCCATTTTTTCAAAAATCTTTGAAGGGTCATAACTTTTTAAATAATTGCTGAATTAACTTGATTCCTGCGCCATTCGCTTCCGTTTTGCAAAAATCTTTAAAAATCATCCCTAATAAAATCAATTTCATTACGAGAAAGAAAAAATATCGCAAATTGAAATTTTCATGGGTCTACGAGACTCAGTGTGACCGACCAAATTTTATGATTTTTTTTTCGATTTCAAGAGCCTAGTCGATTTCATATTGAAATTCACGACTTCACATTGAAAAATTCAATAAACTGATCGAAAAATCAGTTTTAATCAGATATAGCATAAACCATTTATTATTTCAATTACTCAACATAAGCTCTATATAAAATACAAGAGAGCATGTGCTTCAAGACATATATTGGCTTATTGATACTCTTGCCTTTTGTTTCTGGAAACGGGACGAAGTATTTCGATGGGCGAGAGATGATTTTCGTCGTAACTCGAAGTTTTACAACCGGAAAGTAGATTCGCGATAAAAGAGAACGTTCGCGATATCTCGTAGCAATCTGGCTCTCGCGGAATTGAACGCAGCGGCGAAACGATCCTCACGGTGGCTCGATGAGACGCGGTGATACAGAGTCTGGTCTGTGACCCGGGGAGAGGACGGATAATTTGGAGTGCGCGGCCATCGCACACGGTAGAAGCAGACACTTCTTGGACATTGCCAGAAGCGAGCTACGAGAAAAGATAAAAAGGAAGTTAAAACCGTTTTGGGCTCGTCCCCTCCTGCGCCGATCCTCCATTAATCACGTTAGCCCAAGCAGTTCTCTGGTTTTGCTTCACGTTTTCCGTCCTCATCGCCGCGTTTCGGAGGACCGACCGAGCGAACAAGGAAAGTGGATCGAAGTGTGGGTATACAGGACGAGGAACAATCAGTTCTGTCCACGAAGAAGAAACGTCTCTTTCCTTCCTTCCGGTCTGTCTGCGCAAAGTGCTTTTCGTCTTCCCTTTCTCTCTCTCCTCTTCGATCCCCCAAATCCTTCCATTCTGCGAAAACGTTGTTTCCCATCCACTCACGGAAAACATCCATTGCTTTTTGCGAACAAATAGCTCCACCTGAAAAGACGATGATGACGATCGTGTTGATGACGGCGATTCCATTCTGCCGAGTCAGCTCAACTTTTGCCGGAAGGACACACGATTTTCTACATTCTTTTCACCATACTTTTTCTCCCCGCTTTTATTTTCTCCCTCACGGTAATAAAATCTTGAAAGACTGTTGATGTGCGCATTGGCACACGCTCGTTTTTTAAAAAAAAATTTTATTTTATTTTAAATTTCATATGATCAGTCGTTGGGATGAGTACTTTGAGAACGATTCGCCAACTGGTGTTTACGGAAAGTAGAATATAATTAATGGGGTTTTCCTCGTCGCGAATGCTAAAATAATATACCGAGTCTCTCCGCCTTCGTGTCCCAGGGACAAAAGTCTTGGCGGCGTAATATATAAAGTGTACGTGCCTCATGGAAAATATTACGAGTGGTACGTAATCTCCGGCGGTCATGTAACGAGCGGGAGGCGAGTTCGTCCTCCCGGCGCATATAAGCTGGTAATTAATTGCCCATATAGTGTAAATTGGCGCTATACCCGAGTATATACTTGCGCTCGCAGAGATCGTTTGACCGGTCCTACTACCGAGCGGGCACCACAAAGAACACGGAAAAACGAGACTCCGAAGTAAACAACGTCGTCATTGCTGAGTTAACCTCGACGTAAACTGCCTCGTGTCTTCTTTTCCCTTTTCTTTTTATTCTCGGAGGTTATTATTCTTTTGCTTCTTATTCCCTCATCTCTTATCCTCGACTTCTCTTACACTCTTAGATTCTCCCTCGTGGACCCGTTCATTCATCCTTTATATTATTTATTTATTATTATTAATATTAACTCCTGAATTTTTTACAAAAACACGAGTTTTATTTAAAAATATGTATTTTATCGTAAAAATTTAGTTTTTCTTTTTATGACATACACACATAGAATAAAATTCAGGTTCATACTTAAAAAAATGTAGAGAAACGAGCCTTTGAGTTCATTCGAACCTCATCCTCTGCACGAGAGTTCCAGCGATCGTTTCGTATAATTTTATGAATATTAATTTAAAAGTGTTTATTGAAGTTGAGTTATATAATATCACAGAAAAAAAATTGTCTTCCATTGGAGTGTTGAAAGGTTGGGAATAGCAAGAGCAATGCACGTCCAGTACCCCGAAATAGTCTTTCAGCTCAGAAAGACACGTTTCGTGTCTCGCTCACTGCAAAAATCTCTTTACTTCGATCGTTCTTCTACTCTCTTTTGAGAGAGATCGAGAGCAACGGAGGTGCACGGATAAATAAAGAGAGAGAGCGCGAGAGGGAGGAAAAGACCCAGCAGTTTTCTCTCTCGAGTTCGTTCTTCTCCTTCTTCTTTTTTTTATTCGTTCATCCTTTTCTCCGAATGTAAGGTGCATCGAGATTGCTTTTTTCTTCTTACCCGCTTTTGCTTCGGGACGTATCTCTAAAATATATTTTTCTCCGTTTCCCCATTCTCGCGCGCCGTTTCCGTGATCCCATTGCTCGCAAGAAAGCGTTATACATGGCGACTCGGTCGCATTTTTGCACGCTCGCACTTCTCGCCGCCCGTCTATCTCTATAGCATATATATTCAAATATTTATACACATAGGTCTAGTGTATATTTATGCACACGGTCCTCCATAAAATGTACTCTGGTCCTCGATCTTGGACCGCGTTTCCGCAAAGTCCCCGAGGATCGATGCTGGAAATGAGAAAATTATATTTATCGAGCGCAGCAGTCGACGCGGCCCACGATAAGACGACGAAACGTCAACCTTTATCATTGAAAAAAAAGAAATGAACGAAAAACAAGCAAAGATTGAAATAAAAAAGAATGAAAGCGAAAAATTAGTTGTTCGTCGAAATAAGAACGTAGAACGGCGGTAGGTCTGCGACGGGGGAAAGGTTATTCACGGATTTTCCTCGGATCCGGTCGACTTTCTATCCCCGACGATAGAACTCTTCCGGAATCACGGAATCACGGAGATTTGACGGGTTTCCGCGTCTTCCGGCTATTTGAAACAGACAAACGATTCGCCTCGAATCATTTCAGGATTTCCACTCGATTGGTCATTCTCACTCCGTCCCGAGGAAAATTCGTCGGGCGGTGAAGAAACCGAGCGTCTGACGAGACGAAAATGTTTCATTCTATTTTTATTTTGCCATTTTGCCGTCCGGGATAAAAATAAATAAAAAGAGTGTGTCTCGACAATTGAAATTTGGACAGTCGTACATTTTGTCCTGTGACTTTGAATTTATCGTTGAGAGAAAATCATTCATTTATCGCAAAAGGGATGTATTATATTAGAGATGGATGAAAGAAGGAGACAGACAGAGAAAAAGAGAGAGAGAGAGAGAGAGCATCGAGGTGAATGCATTTATAACGTGTGAGGGAACACCAGAGCAAGGACAATGGATCCATTGTGTGTCTCTTGCTCGTGTCTGTGTGTGTGTGTGTGAGAGAGAGAAAGAGAGAGAGAGAGAGAGAGAGAGACAGGAATAGTGAGAAAGAGAGAAACCGTTTACCAATGGCATACATATAAATTCAAAGCTGGCCGACTGATTATGTCATTGTGGGAATAACTCGTTTGTTTTTCCCCTATTGTATATAGAATCCATTCTGTTGTGCTTGCGTCTTTCACCGTTATGTCTCTTTCCTCTCCCACTCGTTTGTTTAGCTCCGAGCTTGTACCGACTTGGCTCGCGCATTGCGATCTTGTAATTCGATTGCGCAATGATGAGGCTTCGTTCATCGACTCACTGCAGTATAATCAAAGATCGCCTCACTCTTATTATGGCAATAATTCACGGAGCGGATATTACTTTCTTTGACACTTATTGGAATCTTTCTCGAATATTTTTCGTTTTTTAAAGAAATAATTTTCTTTTTTCATTTTCCGAATCAACGAGCCGGCACGCGGTATGAAGCATGACTTTCGAGATATCTCGAAAGCACTTTGGCTCTCTCGTAACGCTCGAGAAAATTGCCAGTTTCGAGTCGCTCACTTTCGAATTGGCTCTTGTGCTTGCTCCGAGGCTGTCTCTCTTTAGTTTCTGTCCCGTTCTCCCTCGCACTGCTCTCGCATACCGGCGCGTATATAAACCGCGAGGATCGAAGGTTTCGAGTGTGGGCGTGGTCGCAAACGCTGGTCGCAAGTTTCAGCATCAAAATCTCAGTAGGAAAAGAGCCGGAGCTTTTAGTTCCAGCTCTCAATCTTTTCCCGTGTCTCCTTTTTTTCTCGCTGTCGGACCAGAAAAACGTGAAAGGCTTCTTTCGCGATAAAATAATACACACCCGGAAGTTTCGAAAAAAATTCGATCCCCGTTTTTTAAATGAAAATTCAAAAAAAAAAACAGCGATACGTTGGTCCGAATCCTGATAAATTTTTATTTGGACGAGGCGTGGTTCAACGATGAAATGAAATAAAAACACATACATATATCGCGATAACGCTTCTGGTTTTCTATACCCACGCACCGATCGTAAAAAACGCGTGGGGTTAAGTCGATCGGAAGAATTATTTTTCGGCGATCTTGCTTTTTTTCGGTTTCTTCCTCCCCTTTTCAGGGATCGATTGTGCGTTACTTTTTAGCCGTTTAATAAAAAAAAACTGGATCTCCCCTTTTTCTTTCTCTCAGAGTCGAATCGCTTGTTCCGATCCTTTTAAATGCTCTCTCCTTTTTTTTCGTTTAAATCCTTCTTTTAATTCTCGTTCGCCAGTTCGATGTCTCTTCTTCTCCTCCGGTTTGCCGTATCGTAAATCGATCAATCGGCAAATTTCGATTCCGAGAATTACGAACATTTTCGCCCGGAGGGCGCTTGCGAAAAAGTTTAAAAAAAAATTGAAACACGCGAGCTCGCTTTTCGAAACCGAAAAACCTTGCATCATCGTCCGCGATCTCCTCCTTGCTGTCGTCTCTCAGAACAGAACGCTCGCGTGTGTCTCCTTTACGAAACGGACGTGTTTCTCACATTAGCCCAATTAATAAAATGCTAATTATGATCGGCTCCTTGCCTGATACGAATACTGATTTCTTGAATGACTATTTACAGGCCACACATTTTTCAGGCACATTTCGCGTTGCATCTTATTATTTTTTTATCAGCTTTTTTTGTAACGATTATTTTGAAAAAATATTATATATACTTGCACTGTTTTTGAAGCCTGGAAAATGTGAAATTTTTTTTTGATTGGCTCGTGTCTAGACACGAAATTTTTTAGAAAGCGCAAAGTCGCGGTCGAAACGAAAATGAGAACCTTGAAGCATGCCCAACAATTACTCGGCCATTCGCGTTCGCACCGTAATCACCCTTAATTTACGACAGGGACGTCAGTCGCACTCGGTGCCGATCAGTAATTAAAGTCAATCGGTAGAAACACGCCCGTGAACACGAACTAACCAACCACACATCGATTGCAAACCCTCTCTTTATCATTTCCCCTTCTTTCGTTCCATCTCAAAAGCAGGAAACTTTTTTCTTCGCGTTTAAGGTCCAATTGCCCGCTTATATAGTCGCGCCCACAAAACTCCATCTCGCGCGACTTTTATTTGATTTAAATTCAACAAAAGAAAATAAAAATGCGAAACATTTTTTACTTTATTTATTTAAATTTAAGGTCAAAAAGTTACTTTGGAGCTAAAGCAAAATTACTCGTGACTCGATTTTAAAAAAGTAGAAAAAAGTGTCTTCCTGTTAATAAAGATGGCGGAGAGATAGAGCAGAGATATGAGGCTTGGAAATAGGATTTGCAATAGAGCGAGGATATGGTCGTTGATTTTCCGAGCGGAAATTCCAGGATGGTTTGCCGCGCCATCGGGCAACGAGGCCAGTTGTAGTAATGAAACGTAAAAATGTCGTAAAAATCGTAAAACCAATATGAGAGCTCGAGGAGGAGATATCCACGGGTGTATAACGGAATTTGTGCCTTCGCGCGCGAAAAGTTCGCTCCCTCTCTGAGAAAAAGCGATCTCCGACCTCTATTCTCCACTGATACAATTTTGCAATATTAAATACGTACATGTGCGGCGAAATATGCGGCAAGAATCGAGAATACCTCCTTAGCGCATGATCTCCGACATTTTGCTTCGAACGACATTTTCCTTGACCGTTTCTCGATAACTACAATTTTTCTAATCTCATACTTTTCTTTCTGTTTCAGGTAAGTAAAGTAGTTTCCTGACAATTCGAAAATGGTATTGGACGCGCACAGTTTGGGTAAAGTACACCTACATTGCATATTACACTTGTTAAAATGAAAAAAAATTACAGTCGAATGAAATAAATGTCAGGTTTGATAAACCAAATATTAATTATTTCGCCCTTATTATTATTGGTGAACGCCCGCCCAGTTGATTCAATCAAACTTTATATTCTCAGCGTGGGTGGGATGAAAAAAATCTGCTCTCGAATGAAAGTTTTTCGGGAAAGCCGTGACAAAAGAAAATGGCGTCGGTACAAGTCAAAAGAATAAGTTTACGGGCTCGCGGGCGAAGGGCAGGCCGATGCGCGCGAGCGTGTTTTACAAAGCTTGTTTGTATATGCATTTTATAGCTGGAAGCTGGCTATTGTGAGCGCCGTGACGTTCTACCGTTGTTAGTCCCTTTGTGAAGTCCACATGTAGGTGGTAGACGTGTTACGAGACAACACGGGGTTAAGAGAGAGATAGAGCGCGAGCCACCGAGTGGGAGAGCTGACATTTCACTAGATGTATGTACTCGCTTGAACGAGACATTCAACTGAATATATACGCTTCGCGAGACTTGATATATGTATACCCTCATAGCAATGCATTCAGCATTAATGTCCATATACAAATACACCTATATTCCATTTACCGTCCAGCAGTACGATAATAGAGACACTTTATTCGTTTCCCAGACTCGTCTCTCTCAAAATCATTAATAATAAATAACACTCGTCGTTCTCTTAAATTTCTGGCTAAATTACTCGACCACCTCTATTCTCTCTATTCGGTAATAAAGGTGTTTCTTCCTTTAATTATTTTCTTCATATATTATCAAGCTAATCAAACTGCGGTGTCTTTTTTTATAATTTTTGAAAAGCGAGAAAAGAAAATGATTGCATCGATGCGAAAACGAGACGAGAGAATATACGATAAAATAGAGAGACTTTATTCATTTCCCAGACTCGTCTCTCTCAAAATCACTCGTTCTCTTAAATTTCTGGCTAAATGACTCGATCACCTCTATTCTCTATTCTGTAATAAACGTGTTTCGCTTTCATTATTTTATTTATTATCAAAAGCTAATCAAACTGGTGTCTTTTTTTTATAATTTTTGGAAAGCGTGCAAAGAAAATGATTGCATCGATGCGAAAACGAGACGAGAGAGAATAAAAGTGGGGAGAGAGAGAGAGAGAGAGTCGAGGGGCAAAGTTCGGGATAGTTTTCTCTCTGTTTCTCGGCGTCAAAGTTGTCTGGCGTGTTCGCTCGGCGTTCCCTCGAGATAACGTACGATCCGGAGAGCGAGGTCAGGACTATATCCAGCGAAGATTCCTTCGTCCCTCCGAGAATTCGTGTATCGAAAGACGCGACCAACAAGCCTCGAGTGGTAATCGATTCGTAAATATACACATATACACATGTACACGCGTGTCCCTACATAAATATTCGTCTGTATTCGGACGTATGTGCCCTCGATAAGAGTGGACAACGTCTTGTAATTGCAGAGTCGTGTCTCCCTCTCTTCCCCTCTCATTTCCCATTTTACCTTTTATCCAGATATGTGTGGAACATCGAGTTTAACCGCCGTGTGACCCCAGCGTCACACCTTGATACGTTTATTTTACAAAATCTTATCTCGTCTCATGAGTTTTCCATAATTTTCATGCGAATCCCATTTTTCCGAATGGCGGCGTACCTTTGCCAAAATTCTTTCGTATCTTGTACGCATATTTTTGAAAATTATTTCCTCACGGACTCTAGTAAAAGTGTTTTTTTTTTAATTAAGCAAAAAAAGAGTTTGGTAAAGTTCCAGATTTTTGCTGGGTATACGAAGTTGAAACGGGAGTAAAAGGTAAAATAAAATCATTAGCGGGGCGACAGGGGGAGATACAATATAAATGAGAGAGGGAAGTTTTCTCGATTTTATGTGGAATGGGCTGTGCATCGGTGTTCGCCCGTATGTATATTATGCTCGAATGTCTCGCGGAGTAGAGAACTTACCGGGCGTTATCTTAACGGGCTCTCGTTTTCGTGTGGCCATGCAAGCACCGGGGTATCCCTGCCCGTTCTCTCTCGCCTCTCTTTCCCCTCCCGCGCCCTCCTCGTTCGCTCTGCTCTCTTCTACCTTGCGCGGCCGTGATTTAAGCTACATTTTTTTAAACCCTCGCATACCACGTGAAATCTTATGGTCCATCTCTACTGAATTTATCACCAGATATTTCCGACTTCATTTTCGAAATCTCTCGAGACTTGGAAAAAGGGAGAAAAAATAAATTTCTCGCTCTCCTCGCGAATTACTGCCTCCCAAGTTATGTATATCTCCACTCTCCTTATCCAAGGTGGAAAGGTATTACTCTGTCTCTACCGAGGGGGTTCTTAACCTTGTTTTCGGCTCTGTTGATTCGAGGAATCGCTATAATGTTTCCTCCTGATTTTTTTTCTCAATAAATCAGAGGTAGAACTTTGCACCTGTTGGAATTTTCAATTGATTGATGAAAATTTGATAAATTTGACAAATTTGTAGCTCGATTTCACGTCTGGCTGGTGTTTAATGCGAAAATATTTGCTCTAAATTTTTGCTTCCACTTTTGTTAATTTCGTTGGATCGTGTGCGTCCCCTAATTTCGAGGAAGAAAAATCCCGGGGAAATATTGACATACTTCATTGGCCGAATTCACGGTATAGCATATAATTTTCGTGATTAACCGGGCAACGGGCGATATTCCGAACTTTCCCGAGCTTTCATCTTTCTCTACTGTTCCGGTAACGAGGAAACAAAGAAATTAACCGAATAGCGGATGATTATTAATCGTGACGAATCGTATTGAAATCTCATGCTGTGCGCGTATATAAAGCCAGTCCCGGGTACAGTGAATTCCGGTGCGCCCGGTCCGGGGTTTTGCGGTCGCATATTTAGTCATCGGAATTACGCGCCGCGAGTCTCGTATGCTCGTTTATATCACGAGCGAAAGAGTGAGAGCAAAATATCGTGTCCGGGCATGCGATCGATTTTGAACACGTCAATTGGGAGGGCACGTCTGACTAAATGCACATACAGAAACGAAAAAGAGAGAGAGAGAGGGAGAGAGAGAGAAAGGGAAAGAAGGAACGGGGTTGGGAAAACGAGTTCAGAGTATCCCGTGGCTGATAAAGGGTTGGCTTACAATAGCCCGCCACCGGTACACACATTGGGGGCTTTGTCGTTCATTAATTCGCAAATGCAATATTAATGATAAGTAATCAGGCAAGCGTGTTGCCTTCTCTCTTGCTCTTTGCCTCTTTCTCCCTGGCCTCCCTCTTGGCCCAGCAAGCTTGCCGAATCGTTTGAATCACCTATTACAATTACTAATTATTGCTGAACTGTCGGGCGCGTATAATACGACGCAGATTTATGTTTATTCGTGAAACTGGTGCGGTTTGCAGAGGATTCGAATCTCTCATTTCCTCGATTTCTCTTATTCTCTCCGTAGTTCCCTCTCTTTTGCATACGCGTTCACGGAGCGAACGATTTTCCACGGGTCGCTTATCTCGATTAAAACTTCAATTTACCTTTGCCGCGCAACACACCCAATTCATATTACGATCACGGTTCGCCACAAGTGGAAGCAAGTTAGTTACGTCCAAGTTGTATGTCAATTTCAAGCCTGAATATTCGATGCGAGAGCTCTGGCAAAAGTTTCTGCTTCTCTCTAACCGACGTTTCGTTTAATTCCATATTATGGATTTTCACCAAGATACATCGAGTAGGTTGGGGAGGATTTGATTTAAAGAAACGATAAAAATAAACGATGCTTTTTCGGTGTATATAGTATGCTGATTATCGGACAAAAGTGAAGCGGAGACTCTGGCTTCGACGTGCTGACCTAGTATAGCGAGGGATTTGAACTTTGAAACGTCCGGCGTCTGATGAGTTTGATGATGGCGTAATACGATTGGCGTTTCGGGACTGGCGCGTTATATACCCGTCAAACATGCACGAACCGGAGGAGAGAAAGATCAGGAGGGGGGGGGGGACCTGGCGAGTGTGAGCGAGAGAAGCAAATTTTCGGCTAGTTGAGAGTGGGGAGAGGCGATCACGAAAGCCAGCTGTGTAAGCTCACTTTGTCGACGTCTAAGTGAGCCCGCGCATAGTCGGCCAAACATATCCAAGGCTATGACCAAAAGCCTCGAATGTGTGCTCGGATCGAAGGTTGCTTCCTCCTCTCTCTCGCCCTAGCTCTCTCCATTTCATTTCATCCGTACGGGGCACACTGCGATGCACTAGACAAGCACGGATCTCGCCCTATGTGTAGTCCTTTGTGAGATTGGTTGCTGTTTCGGACCCTAATGAAGCGCGGCAGAGTGTGCGATACATTGAAGACCGCAAATCGACTAGGCGGGTTTAGACGTAGGGACACCTATATCTACGTGTCTTTCTACGTGCGCGTTTTATACACTGGGCAATGGGAGAGCCAGACACTGGTGGTATTAGCCTGTCGCCCTACCGAAGGCCACATTGAGCCATATTTTCAGTTGCTAGCGCGATGAAGCTCATAAGCAAATCCCCGACTGAATATGCGCTTGTGCGGTGGTTTTATGGTTTTGGTATCGGCCAAAATCCTACCGAAAGAGAGACCGTAAACTTCGCTATATCTACCGACAATGCGCATTTGCATTTATATCCTTGCCATGTGTAGATTTGTACACGTGCTAGCCTCTGATCCGTACACACGTAAACGGATCTGTACGCGGACTCGATTCGACCCTGTTCCAGGTTATATAATTGCTCGTGCAATTATCCCGTTTCTATTGAGGATATAAGTTTTCCCGTTGTGGCGGCGGGGGATACATCGCCATTAAACGCGAGAGAGGACAGGGAGGAAGCCTGCTAAAGGATTCGTACGTTCTATATCGAGCGCGTCTGGAATTCCAAGCTTTTCTTTATTTTCATGTCATATACGCGATCCGCCTTCTCTCTGAGGGGAAATACCGATGTCCCTCGAGATCTGGTCAGTCGAGGTCCCCCAAAAGGTCCGATACCACGAGTTTCCTCCAAGCTATGGGATATAGTCGTCTCGTGCCTTTCTTTTTCTTTTTTTTTTTTCAATGATCAGACCATGAATTCCGGAAATTCGGCGACCACGGCCAGATATTGAAAATACTTTAAGAGCTTTCTTCTTATACATCTAGAACTTTTTTCTTGAATGGTATGACAGAGATAGAGAGAGAGAGCAGAAATCAATAAAGATATAACTAAAACCTGGACAGCAAATGGAAAGCGTTGAAGTGATCTTAGGATGAAAATATTGTCTGGTATGAAGTAATATTGTGATAAGGAGATGAATCGAAGGGCAGAAAAAGAATGAATATAATCGCAGAGTCACGATTTCCTTCGGATATGAAGCGTTGGCAGTGGAATGTTCACCGAGGTAGGACAAAAGAGAAAGGTGCTTGAAGCGTTGAGTGCACGTCCTGTGCACCGGAGGTTTGACGACAAAGGCAGAACGTGGAGATGGTTGGTGCGCATTGGTTGCCGATACGTTTCATGCTGAAACGCCACAACAAGAGCAGAGTCGCGATAGATGGTGCAGTAAAACGGTAAACGCTATTAACTCCGTTGCTGTTACCGCTCCGGAGTGCCTCGGTCTTCCAACATCGTCGATCTCCCGATCTCACCACTTCGGTGAGAATTCGCATTCGTGAATATATGAGGAGCCACGCTGAACGGACGAGAACTTAATTACAGTTATAACCCTATCGCTCGACAATCATAATAAAGTACTAGAGTGTGGGCTTTCCATAAAGGAACCGCGAGAAGAGAGTCTGTTATGCGTCGCATCACCGCAAGAATCCAGCTCCGAGGATTCACGAAATGGAGATCGGCGCTTCTTTCTCGTAACCGGGAGGAAAACTGGCGAGTTTTAACGACACGGTGTCCCGCGTATACGCCGCTTAACCGTCAAGAATCCAATGCGCGAGAAAGTTGACGATCGTGTGTGCAGCTTTTCTGCGATAAAAGCTCAGACACACGGATCGCTGATGGCTAGAGTTTCCTTTCTCTCGTAACTTATGGGTTTTACGTCTTCGCAATTCGTGGCGAGAATAATTACGAGGATTTACCACTCGGCGAAGCATTCACGCTTCTAATTGTTGTTGCGGTTGTTTCCTGGGAGTTTATTCGAGAGTGCCAACTACTCGCGTTACAACGAGCTTCTATTTCCCTCAGCCCCATTGACGACTTTATCTCGAAATCTGAGACTAATATTAATACTGGGATAGATTTGAAATCTCGAATGACATCCTTTGAGGGTCCGTTTCATAAAGGACGGTTGCTCGTTATGCAGAGTCACTTGTACGGAATCTCAGAGTAATGGGCTCTCTGAAAATTTAGTTGAGAAAGTAGCAGAGTTGCCACGCGAGACTCTGTGAAAGCGTCCCGTCGTTGACTCGATGCCGCACACGGCCATAAGGTTATTTGGACTCGAAGCTAGAATTCATCAGTAGGTGGATAGCTTCGGAAATATAGATTTAACCGAGCGGGGTAGTGGGCGAGCGGTAAGGTCGCTTGTCCGCAATGACGGGCTTTGATCGAATTCGCATGGGGAATAGGGGCCCCTCGGTGCGCTTTCAGCGCCGCTAACGCGTGCACATAAAATACACGCGTAGCCTTGAATCACTGGCAAACGCACACGGACTTATTGGAGCCAAGCTTGTGCGCACAGATATGAGGTTGGCTCGGAGCCTGCTCCATGGAGCGTATAAGCGAACGGGCGTGGAATTGGAAAGTGAGGGGGCTGGAAAATCCGACGCCAGGGAGGTGACGGCTTTGAGTACGCACGGGCATTGATGCCAACTTTGGATCACTGCTGCGACAGTTTAAGCCGTACCAACATTGGCTTCCAACAGCGACATGTCCAAATCCGTTGATACTCACATTCTAGCCTTTCGCCGCGCATGCACGCTCACTTTGAGACTGCAAAAGTGATGTTGTTCTCCCGATAAAGGGCTACGTGTCGAAGCAGAATCCATGCATCCGTGCGACACGAGCAGACCTCTCGTTCAAACGGCGCCGCCGCCGCCGCCGCCGCTTTGAAATGCCGCCCCCGCATTCGCCACCGGTCCGAGTTTGATTTATAAACGGGAATGCGTACTTTCGCGACTCCCGCGATCGAGCTGTTCTAACCCCAAAGAACAGCTTGGACCCGTCGAGAATGCATTTTGTTAACCGGTTAGGAGAGCCAACTGCGCTATTCCCAACTATTCCCCTCAATTCTCTCTGTGTGTATCGCATTAGGAAATTCCTGGCCCAAAGAGCTTCCGCACACGGCGAAAGAGGCGATACGCTCCGGGAATTTGAACTTGGAGCAATGTTCGCGCGTATCCCCTCCTACTTGGCAAGTAACTGAATTAACCTAGTTCAACGTAACGTACCTGGGTAAGAAAGCGCGAGCTTTAAAGCTCCAACTCCGGGGTGGGGGGTGTGTACCTCATTATAGAAATTTAGAATGGGCGCCCTCTTTCAACATTCCCGCGAGAATTTCTCATCCACGTCCGCGCGTAGTTGAGCTAATATATCGTTGCATTGAGATAAACGCGCGGATTGCGAGAATAAAATATAAAATGAATTAAGGATCTCGAATAAATAGAGAGCTCGAAATGATCTATAAAGCATCGAGCGTATATAACTTATTCGAAGGGAATAATATACTATATAAGCTTCAAGATATGCCGGAAGAGCAGGGGAAGCTTCGTTAATTCGCTGCGGTTAATTCCTTATTCACTCAGCAGTTTAGCTTCAACCTTTCTCGGATGTTAGGAAGTAGTTGCGCGAGGAGAAGAGCACCTCACCCACATTTCAGCGCCGTTTTATCCGTTTCCTCAGCACAGACTTCTTTCTCCTTCTCTCTCTCTCTCTCTCTCTCTCTCTCGAATTTCCTATCTCTCTTATTTTTCTTGTGTTCACTTTCCTCGTACACACAGCGAACGGTTTCCGGTTCTCGGTTATCTTTTTTGCCCACCTCCTCGTTCTTTTTCCCAGCGCCTGGTGCTTGTTCGCTGTAGGAACTCTCGTTGTCTCTATGGGCTTGCATTGAGATTACAATGCCTGAGACGAAGTAGGCCACGCCCGGAGAAATTCGAAACTTGCCTCGGTTCTGCTCCCTGATGCTCCTTAGCTCTCCACGGATGGGGTTAACGGTAGGATAAATAGGAGACCGATGGGGGAGAAATAACGAAGGGAGGAAAAGCGTTAGCTCGTACCGCACAGTTAGTGCCGCAGTTTCCTTCATGCTTCCTCGATTTTCTCACTTCGCGAGATTCAACTCTCCACCACACGCCCTTTATCTCTTTCCCCTTTTGCCCGGCTCCCCAGTGATAATAACCCTCGGAGACGTGCCAAAACTTTTGGCAAATTGGACAGGTTCGATCGTTAGAAAACAATGAACCGGCGAATCAGACGTGACGATGAGTTATTCACACAGAAATTATGTATTTTTTTTTTCAATTGTCGTATAGAATTTTTTTCAACACAAACGAATTTATTCTCGAGCTCATCTTTTCTCTTCTATCTTTTTTTTATCTTTCATTCCGGCCAGAAATGTTCTCTCTCGTACGCGCATTAACTGACCGGGCATCTCGCAAGCGTTTTGCCCTCTCATAATGTCAACCCCGTAATTCATTGGGGTTGGAAAAGAATAAAACGCGAAGAGTTGGATTTTAGAGATGCCGAGAAATAGAAAGAAAAATTCCACAAGGCGGACACAAATTTGCAAAAAATTATAGCAGCTCGCGAATAAAAAAGAAAAGTTGCTACACACGAAATAATATAGTTTTTTGATCTTTTTTTTCGAGCTTAGAAAGCTGCCGGTGGAGTCCGGTGAAGAAATATGGGAGTTTTGTACGCGGTTTTCGCGTTGACGACGGTTTCACTCGGCCCCGTGCTGATACGCGCGTTCGCGTGATTGTGTACTCTCGCTGCGTGCACGTCGCATTTCGTCGGTTTTTGCTCTCACGCATGCAACAACCGGGTTTTTCGGACAATTTCTGGCCACGGGTTAACGGCTCGCAGGCGCGAATTCTATTCCGCTCGGACCCTTATCTGCTTTTCGGCGAAACAATAAAAGGGGTCGCGACGATATTCGTGCTCACGTTTACGCTCGCCCGATTATTCGCGCACATCCTCGCGACAAAGAGGACCGACGGCCGGGCTATTTCATCGAGTTAATTCCTTTATAATCCGGAAAAATTTTCCGGAAAAGCGCGAACGAAGGAGAAAAAACGCAGGGAGCGAAGGACGTGAAAAACGAGAGAGAGGCGTGTACCCGGGTGCTCTCTGTTTTGACAAGATTTATTAACGAAATTAGGGAAATTAGCGGTCACGCAGCCGAGTTTCGCGCGTTACGCGTCGCTGATTTTCTTTTATCATATTATTCTCTGCCATTTTTTCTCCACCTCCTCCCTCCCTTTTTTCCCTCTACTACGGGCTATGTCTGCTTTTTCCTTTTATTCTTATATGACTCTTTTTGCGCTTCTTTTTTCCACGTGCGCGCGGTTTGTTTCGAGCTCCGTGCCCGAGAAGTCGACGATTAATGCTTTCTGGTAATTTCACGAGGGACCGCGCTCTTTGCTTTTCATCCCTGCGTCTCGTGTTCTTTCTCTGGATATCGTACGCGTTTTGCACCAGACTAAATGCATGGAGCACCGTGGAACAACGTACAATAAGCGCGCGGTCTGTATTCGACAATTAAATTAATTGAAAAGTTTTCACCGCTCGTCCCGCTTTCTCGGTCTCTGTCGTTATTTTAAAATCGAATGACGAGACCGAAAAAAAAAATGAAATGAAATAGGAAGTGAGCTTATTTATTCGCCGAAAGTTCCCGGGCAGCTTGGAAAAAAAATGAAAAACAATCGCGAGCGTAAAATGATATATGAAGGCCCCGTTTTGTTTTAATTTTTTTAGATAACAAATATTTTAATTCAGCTCGCTTTTAATTTTTCATTTAAATATATAATCGCATACGATATTTTCTTTTCATTTTTTGGCATGTAGAATAATCAGTCACAACAAAAGAATTATCGATTATAAAAGCTTTTGATCGAACGATATGTTATTCACATTGAATTTTATATTCGAGAGAGCCTTCATTTCCACGGTTCGTAAATCATGTATTATAATTGCATACAAATGATATTACGTGAAAAGAGTATTGTTTTGTAAGATCAATAATCATTTATCGAATATGTGAAGATTATTAAGCAGCTATTCAGTATTAACTTCAAAAATAAATATTGTATTAATATTTGCACATATTCAAATTTGTGAGTTTCCATTTTTTGAATTTCGGTTCGACTCGCTAAATGTGGAAATACTGTAATTTTATTGTTGCATTTACACAAAAAGCATGCAAAGTAAAATATAGGAAAAAGCATTCAGGTTTTATTAGTGTACAGTTTATTGAAATTTTAATAAAATTCGAGTTAATATTGACTTTAGCTCGGAACACATATTGTAATAAAAAAAAGTACAAAAGATGGTTAGTATTCGCGGGAACATTTTGTTGTTTTAACAACTCATCTCCATCAAAGCTCCAATTATTTAGCGTCAATATAGATCAAAACCGGTGAATCAAAAGTTGTATCAAATATGATTCCGCGTTCGTTTTTTCCCCTTCAAAGGTCCATTTCCGCCGTCGAAAAAACATTTTGATACGAGCGCTTTCCATGCAACCACAAAAATGAGACGAGGGAGAAGGAAAACGTCGAAATTACAATGTCGAGATAAATCGAAAAAAAGGGAGAGATGGCGAGAGTGAGGGAGGGAGGGGGAGAGAAAAAAGGGGACAGGAAGAACGGAAAAAGCATCGCGCTATCATCATTTCTCGTTCCCCATTGTGCGGAGTCACTCTCGTTTCAACTGACAAACAGAGAGAGCGACTCGACCCCATCGGGATATCCTCGAAACGTCTACACCGACGCGCACTCGTTACATTCATCGTGCATTATACGCAGCGACGGAAGAACGGCGGCGAGGAGAATATACGCGCTTTTCGCCGAAATATCATATCGCGTAACCCGGGGAGAGAGTGCGTTATATTAATCCGCGGTCCCTCAATTTGTGATGGACTCAGAGCGCTCGGCGGCGAAAAAAAGGAAAAAGAAAAAAATATTCGTGTGTGCCGGAATGATGGAACGAAGAGGGCTCTTTTGCCTCTCCTTTTGGCCTCGCGTCTGGAAAAAAAAGAAAAATAAACGCTGAATTCACGTTCGCCGATCGTAAGTGGAGTTCCCCCGGGGCGAATCCTCATCGTCCGAGTGCTTCCTGTTGGCAGAACGATACGTTTAAGCGAGAATCTATTTTTTCCCCCTATTTTATGTCGTTTTTTACATGTCGCAGATAAATGTGGCGTTTTCGCGACGCGTTTTTGAAAAATTCGAGAAAAAGGGCATTGCGTGAGCGCTCGTGTGACGATTGAATGCGTCGGAGGAGGAGGAAGGGTGAAGAAGGAAATGCGAGATGAGCGCGGAGAGAGAGAGAAGAAATGGGGGGGGGGGAGAGCGAAGAAACGCGGAATTCCCTTTCATTCGGGGATACGAAGCGCGGAGGACCTTTGCATTAATTTGAATGGGAATTGGTCGAGAGACTCTTCTTCCTCGTTTCGCGTGCTATTTCGCGATGAAAGAGACACAGACGCTCACGCATACGCGCCCGCTGCTTACGCAGAGATATGCCCGGACGACACAAAATCCGGATACGTGCGAGAGAGAGCGAGAGAGAGAGAGAGAGCGTGAGACAACGCAGCTTGCCGCTCATTCCCTTAAACAATTCACCGCTTTTCGCTGTTTGTTATCCCGCGGAAACCAAACGAGGATCCAGCAGCTCCTCCTCTCCCTACGGAACCGCCGCGGAGAGAATAAAAGATACCGGCGGGGGGGACGAGCCGAGAGAGAAGAACGATAACTGGATCGGGGCCTGCTTTCGCTTATGGTACGTGCATGATAAGTCGACAGTTGGAAAAAGTTATTCTCCTGCTCCGACTCAAAATTCATGCCGATGACCCTCCTATAATTTAAGATTTTTCCTTTTTCGATCATTTATTAAACATTTCCAAATATATTGTTTTTAATTAATTTTATAATTAAAGTCGAGTGAGTAAAACGATTGAAAAAAAATGTTGTTCCAAAAATAATAATATATAGTATATAGAGATGATGAGAATTGAATGGAGAAATTGGACGAATTTCGGGACGGGGATTGTTTGGTTTTGGGCCGGAATATAACGCAGCGCGGGGTGGAAGTGCGATGTGTAACGTGCCGTGGAGATGGGCTTAATAGAAGCTAGTCGTCAGTGCCAGGAGCACACATACTGCTAAATCAAAAGCAGGGTGCTTACCCCCTGGTGCTGGTTGGTTATGGACTTGCGGCGTATATTTCCCTCCCTCCCTCCCTCTCTCATTTCTCTCTCTCTCTCTCTCTCTATCTCTCTGTCTCCGGCCTGACCGCTATTCCTCACTCGCCGTTTCACGCGAGTCCGACGTTTTGGAATTGGCTCTCGCTTCAGTGTTGTGTGACTTCACAGGAACGTGCTCTATGCAGGCGTTGATCGCTCCTTCCTCTCTCTCTCTCTCATCTCTCTCCCTCTCGCCCTTCTCACATCCTAGCTCTTTCTCTCGCCACTCAATATATAGATCACTCCGATTTAATCGCAACTTGCCTCGTACGCGTGCGCATTATCTCGTCGTGTCCAGGATCTTGCAGGATTCTCTCTCTCTCTCTCTGAGAACGCGTGCCGTTCCGGAAGCTCGCAATCTCGACCAAAATCTTCGAGGAATTTTCTTAGAATACCTTCGAATATAGATATACTAGAATTTTTATGAATACTATATATAATTGTACATACCACTTAAAAAAATGTACACTGTATAAAATTTCGCGGTGTTAACTAAATTGTGTGAGTGGTAAAAGGAAATGGTGTAAAATAATAACACTATGGTGTGTTTGGTAAAAGATGGAAAGCGGGGTTAAAAATCAGCAGGTATATGGGCAGAGTTCAATATTTTCCTGAAAAATGAAAATAATTTTTCAATGGATGGTGTTTATTGCACCATCGATGACATAAGCATCATCTATCAAAAAATTATTTTCATTTCTCAGAAGAGTATCGAGCTTCGCCCATGCCTGTTCAGCAATAAAACTTTGTTTACGTTTCTGGCAGTCCACTCTATTATGTGGCAATAAACGGACGAGAATGAACGCGGAAAATTTAGTATCAGGTACCTTAGCTGACGCTTGGCATATCAAAACATCATTTTATGACTCATAATCCGAATATCATTGAGCAAATCGGTCCTCTAGTACATCTTTAGTCATAATCAGGTTTGAAGGGATGAAGCATCATTATTTTAAGGAACTGATACTTAAATAGAAAAATTTTTGAAACATTGCCAGAACACTTGCTACTCAAAATCAATGTTACATCTCCCATGAAAAAAATTAGTATACAAATTTTTCTAAAAGTACAAGTCTAGATAGTAAATTACCTTACATCAGGGTAAATATCTGCATTCAAAGAAAGAAAAACAAAAAATAATTTATGAACTTGTTAACATGGACTTTTTTACGAACAAAGAATCATATAATGTGCATGAACATTACAAACAAATCGAAACTTACATTATTCCAAAGTATTCTTTACATTATTCAGTTGCTTCATCTGTATCTCTTTTTTATTCGCATTTTTATTAATTTTATGCACTAAATGATGATTATATTGCGATATTTATTATATATCCACACTGATTTAAAACAGCATATATTAAACCACATCTATTAATATAATCCTACACCAAACGGTGGTAACTATATATAGACCAAGATTGGTGTTAAATTAACACCATTTTAACACCAGTTTTTTTACAGTGACGCTTAAACAAATGTTTTTTTTTCTCGTATTTTTTTCATGTATGTTATATATGTGGATAACACGAACGAATTTATTTTATAGCTCCGTAATTAATTTTTATACATCTATATATATACGTTATCGTTTTTTCGAGTCTGCGCAAGATTTTTTCCTCAATTTTTTACTTCTTCCAACGGAAACTCTATTTGCTCGCTCTTTCTTTGAAGAACGATGAGGGAGGGTCAGCCCGGTTGAGGCACTAGGCAGCATCAACCTTCTGATACACTGCTTTCGACCTGGCGTTGTGTACGTGGCACGGCCTTTGCTTCGCGTTCAACTCTTTCACAACGCTTTCTTAGCCTAGCTCGTACGCGGGCGGGCTCATTCACTGACGTAGGAAACGTTCCCGGAGAGCGAGGAAAAAAATGGGAAAAAAAGAAGAACACACGAGAAGAAAAATAAAAAGTAGGAAGCACGAAAAAGAAGAAGGTCGAAATAAAATAAGATAAAATTCTTTCGAGAGCGTATTGAAGAAGATTGAGAAGGCATATACGAGAAAAGAGTCTCTCTGGGTTCAAAGAGGGAGAAATACGCGAGTTCATATTACCGCGGGAGCAGAGTGATACGATGCACTTGCAGTTGGTTCATTTCGGAGCCTCGGTTAACGACGAGCGCACGAACCGTTTCTCCTCCTCTGCTTTTTTCCCCGCTCTACACTGGATAACCGTACTTTAAATATCAATTTCCGATGTCCGGGGACTCGGAGAAATAAAATCTGCACCGCTGCACGAAACGTAATTGGGGCTCCGAGGAATGCAGAGTAAAAAGTTTGCGCATGCACGAAACTTTTTTGCAGTCGCAGAGGGATTTTAACCCAAAAAAAACTAAATGTTTGTTTCAAGCGATTTCTTTTTTACTTTCATTGAAAAAAATCCGTTTGAGGATTAAAAATGGAGCGAGAACGGACAAAGTTTCGGCCAAGGGACAGTTAGGGAACGCGGCAAGGGCAGAGATAGATGGGAGTTATTTTGTAAACGGTTGCCATTGCGGATTTTCGTACACGATATGCACCGACGCTGTTTCAACTTGGCTGCGCCGCCGAGAGTACGTGTATATACACGTCAAATACAAAATGGGAATATACCATGGAAATTCTAAACTCCCATTCGCGCCGGTACACACCTCTCGCGTACCCGGACCGAGAACGATGATGCTTCCTGCAACTTTATCATTGCGCCATTTCTCACGGGAGATACACAAATTCGTTCGGCTGAAAACTCGCTGATCGCGCAGTGCAAGCTCAACGCATTTTATTTTATTTTTTTTTTCATACAGTCTTTTCCAACATTATCTCTTTTATTTTCAAATTTTCTTTCCAACATTTTGTCTCTCTCTCTTTCTCTCGAAACAATTATTTTTTTTTTTAGATTCCAAATTAAAGATTCATTTCCAAAATTTAATTCTCGCTCAAAAACAAATAAATCGATATGCTCGATTTTCCATTTCCAACAGCAGAGATTGGCAAACGAGATATTCGATTTACGAATTTCTCACACCGTTGTGTGTATATGTATATATACATATGCTGGAGGTTTCTGCATTTACCAATAGTGTTTGCACACGGATAAGACTGTATGATCCCCCTTAATCACGTTGTTGAATCGACGCGGGTAAACTCATCGACGTTATCGATATACAACGCGACAGAGCAGGTTACGAATGAATCGGGTTCCCGAGTCGGGAGAAGGCCGTGATTCGTGGTGGTTACTCGCTAAATCCACAATGAAACGTTCGGGGTTCAACGTTCTTCGAAGATGATGCGCACGGAGAAACGCGATAATCCTTTTCTATACTTTCACGCGAATTCATCTCTTTAATACGAATTTTCCATTAATTTACGTATATTTTCTCCTCTCCATTATCGTAAAACTTTTATCACGAAATTTCTGATGTAAAGACGATAAAATTAGATAAGATTTTTGCGGGACGAAGACAAAATCTTCGCTCGGTGATTATGATGGAATAAAAATAATAATAAAAGCTCGAAATAAAATAATCTCACTCGCAATTTTTTCCCTGTTATTTTTCGATCTTTTCTCGGGTGAAAAGTTCTGACGCGGGGATGAGAATAAGAGGATGGGACGGCGAGGAGGAAGCGGCTTGATGGAGAATCTCGAAAGTGTTTGTCTTCTGGCGTCTCGCAATAACAATTGTTTTCTTCTGCCCGCGCGCGCTCGCCTCTTCGCCGACCCACTTAATTGTTTAAAAGCTGAGCAAATGTCGCAGCAAGTTCGCGGGTAAGAATAATGTTCTCGGCGAGGTGAGAACGCGGTGGAATTGACTCGGGATCGAGAAAGCGAGGAACGCCGGCGAGGAAACGGAAAAAAAATAAAAAATAAAATAAATAAAAGAGAGGAAAAGTCGAGAGCGCCGGGCGAGCAGAGGAAACGCGGAGTGAATTGTGCGAAGGTTACTCGAGAGGGTGACGTCTCCAGTTTCCTCCCCTTATCAGAGTCAATATTGAATTATGAATTTATCAACTTTCCTCTCGGCAATACGATTGTCTCACCTAGTAACGAACGGTGAACTCCCGATAGCGTTCAACCGATTGCGAAACTCCATCCTCAAATATATCTTCCTTTCAAATATCGAAACACACAATATATATTCCAGATCGAATTTTCGAATATTTGCATGAAACATTTCCTATTTCATTCACTTTTCTTTATAAAATGAAACGTAAAAAAAGTTTATTCCAACATTTTTACTACTTCCTAGTGTATAAACACAGTTTTATTTTTCACGGGACAAAAGAAATAATCGCAGGGTGAGAGTTTATGGAGCGAGAAAACAATGGAGCTGCGATGAGGGTGTAGATCTGTCTGGGAGAGGGCAGAAAAAAAAAATAATGGAGAAAAGCCGTGGCCAATCGTTTGAAGTAAAAAATGAGCGCGATATTGTGTACTCGGACAAAAGAGATACATATTATTATATCATAATTATTTTTTTTTTGCTTTATTTCGGCCTTGTTTCATGGTCATCGGAGCTTGTATTTTAAAAATTGGCGGTCATGGTTGACTACTTTCATTGAATTTATTCACGACTCACCCGCACATCGGGGATGCTCGAAAATTCGATAAAACCGGACAAAAGTCGAATCCGAGAAAGATCAAATAATATATGATAGCATCAAATTTGTTCGCGCGTAGTAAATATTTTTCAAAGTATGTCCACTATCCTTTTGTGAGGACAAATATTTCATTGCAGGCCAAACGTCGAAAATATAGCTTTCTTTTATTTTTTGTCGTAAAAAAAAGTATCATGACGTTGGATTGAACCTTGTAACGAAATCGTAAAAACAAAAGCAATGTCCGCGCTGAAAAAAAAAACACTCGACGAAAAAATATGCGAGAGAATAAAAGGAACAAACGAAATTATTAGATTTTTTGCTTTTAAAGAAAGTTTAATGGATTTCCGGCCATTATTTTCGGGAACAATGTGAAAAGGACGTTCGGAATACTTTTTTATTTTTTTTTTTCACGGGACGATTTGTTAGCGAAGCACTTTGAGGGAAAAACGAAGCCAAACGTTTCCAGGCGTCTCGGCGCCCGTCGAAAAATTCACGAATTTGCTTCTCCACGCTAGTGCTCCCGAACAAGAAGAGAGAGAGAGAGAGAGAGAGAGCTAGATAGGAACAGAGAGATGGAGAAAAAGCAAAAAATTGAGAGCGATAAGAAAATTTCTGTTCCCGAGAAAATCCTCAATCCCGAAGCGAAAAAGGAAATCTCGAAATTCGCAAAAATCACGAAGAAAAAGAAGAAGAAGAAGAAGAAGAAAAAAAGGAGAGAGATCGACGCGCGAGTATCGTCTTTGGAATTCTCTCGAAGAGGGAGAATCGATTTTTCGTTGTACCGTAAACGAGGAGATTCTCGTTTCTGATATGACACCGCGCGTATCCCCAAATGATCTTCGATTTTTTCTTCATTTCTTTTCATATTTCCTAAAATTTCGGGAGTCCAGCCAAATAATCTGATGTTTTCAAAAATAAACTCGTTATTGCTTCGAATAAACCCTGTTATTTAATGAGATATACACGCGAGTGGAATTATTAAAGCGAGTGTCCCAATAAACACGCGAATTTCCGAAATTGACACAAAAATGTATTCACACTCGCGAAAATACTGCGCGGCGTTATTTTTTTTATTCGTCGTGGAAGTCGTTGAGTTCGTAAGCGGGAATCGAATAAAAATATGTAACACGAGTGGAAGAGACGAGCTCGCGAGTGTTTGAGGCTTGAAGAGAAAGAAAGAAAGAGAAAGAGAGAGAGAGAGAGAGAGCGGAGGAAGGTTTGTAAACGCCAAGATTGAAAATAACGTTCCTCTTCCTCCCTAGTTCACATTGAAATTCAGATCGTAAAGAACGCCGCTTGTCGTTTCCACGATTTTTCATCAACTCTCGAGATCTGGTATTTAAATTTATCGGATATATACACTCGAGAGGAGAGGTATGGAGAAGAGAGCGAGAGAGCGAGAGAGAGGGGGGGGGATAAAAAGAAAATAATAAAGAGGCAGGAACGATGCTTTCGATACTTGAAAAGAAATTTTTTTTTCGTCGTATTATCGCGGCGGAAAAAGGAAGAGGGCGAAAGTAGAACAATTTCGTCTTTTGGCTCTTTTGCACTGACAGAGACAGCAGTTCGGTCTCTCTTTATCCCTCTTTTTTTTCTCTCGCTCCGAAGCTCTTTGGGGTCTTCTAGTGGCAATAAATCCGGTCTCTGTGCAATGACGTGGGTTCAGCGACCCACTACGCTCACTAAAATCTATTAAAATGTATGCACCGTTCCAATTGAGAGAATAACTATTTTTGTGTACACATGAGTTCATGGAAATGAAAATATTTTTTATAGCAGAAAAAACCATCTTTTCTTGTTTCGCTTATTTTTCGTTGTAGTAAATTTATTGAGTTTTTTTTCTACTTAATAGAGATGCATGGACAAATTCCTAAAGAATTGAGGAATTTGAGTTACAGAAAAAATAGAAAAATCAGTATTGATATCTTACAAATATATAATTCGTTCACTAAAATAGATAATCAATTTCTGGGACTATGTTAGATCGAACGAACCAATTAATAAAAGATTCGTCATTTTTAATTTTAAAAACTTATTAAATTGAAAAATTAACATGGATCCCTTAAATCAAAATGTAAAAAGTTTTAGTTTTCATTACAAGTTTGATTCAGTTTTTGGGATTTTTGAAAAAATAAAACTATACTCTGGATTGTATATATAGATTCGAACATTTCTTTAAATCAGTCCTGCTTATACGCAGAGACATGTACGAGTATAAAAAAATGTATATATATAAATATCTAAAGGTCTTGGAGCTAAAAAAGAGAGGGAGACTCGGCGGGATTCACGAATTTTCCGTAATGCCAACGCGATGTTGGAATTTCTATTACGACCTAGAAACGAGCATCGTTACGACGTAATCTTGCGAAAGGTTGTACGATCTTGACGATTTTTACTGTATAGGATCGTAAGGTTGTTTTTTTTCTATTTCTATTCTTTTTCGCTTCATTTTTTTCCTCGTTTCATTTCTTAAAGTAGACGTCACCCAAACGATTAATGGTCAAGATACAAGTGCACACGGCGAAGAGTATAATTCATTTTCTCGATAATAAAGCTCGCGCGAGAATCGCCAATATATTTATTATCGTTTTACGATGCTTGTACGTACAAGAGATTTTCGTTTGATGAGAGAAAGAATAAAGGAGAAAGGATCATAAAGAAAGTTTTACGTCCGTACTTTTCGTATCGTTAAATTAATTATCAATAAAAAATCAATTAATCACACTCGCGTTTTCCCATAAAAGTCGAAAAAAACGAATTGACTGTTATATGCTTTTATTTTATTCTTTTTTTATTTTATTTTTCACGTAATTTGCTCGGACTACCGGCGGAAAATTGAAATTCTACCCTCTTTTTTGTTATTGGAAACGAATCGTTTGTTTCGAAATTACGCCTCGGCAATTGAAAAAAAAGTCCTGCCTCCGCATTTTTTTTGTATTTCCTATTTATTTTCGTTTCTTCTCTCTCATCTCTCTGTTTTTTCCTTTTTTTCAACAAATAATAGCCTCCATTGACGTCGATTCGTAAATTATATACGATATAGATTTTTCTATGCGAATTTAATCTTCCCTCGAGCTTTGTGTTTCTCTGTGTTTTTCTTTCCTTTTTTTTCGCCTCTTTCATCCCATTCTCGACATCGAATCGAAGCAAAAATCGTGCTCGCGATAGACACGCTCGTCCGCATACGCTCGTGCCGCTTTCAATTTGGAAAATTGACGATTCCCTTTCTCTCATTATTCGAAGTGCAATGCGAGAGGAAAAAGGAAAAGGGTCCCGATCGATCTTCCTCCGTGGCCATTCTTTTCTTAACTTTCGAGAAAGGATACAATGAAAAAATAAGGAAAGAAAATTATAAGGGGAAGAAAACAAAGAGGAGAATCTTGTTTCTTTATATAGTTGGGAAATCGATAAGATTTTTGGGAACAATGCACTTGTCGATATAGCGGAAGCTCTCCGAAAGAAACTGGAAATTGAGCTTGCTTCTCGCTCAGACCTCATCACTAAAAACAAAGAAAGATAATGAACAAAAGGAAAAATGTAAAAGAAACCTTATACGCCATTATATTTTCTATACGCCGACAATAATTCGCTTAGTTTATTATGATATTTTTCAAATAAATTCATTTCCATATTTATTCGCATGAAACCTTGATGGCAAACGAATTGGGTCGCTGTGCATAACGATTGTTTTTGCGTTACGAATACAGCTGAGATTTTAGTCGCCGAGCGAAATCAAAGTTCAATTAACCTTTCCGGCCAAACAATCGAGGTCTGATGAAGGCCTCGGGTGCACGATACCGTGCCGGCGAACGGCCAAATTCGAACCGCTATTTTTCTTTTTTCTCGTTTGTCTATTCTCTCTTTCTCTGATTCGAATAGAGAGAAAAATGCAGAACACGTACATGTGATATGAATAAAAAATTATTATTTTTTCTATATTTCACGTTCTATATACGCGAAAGAAAAAAAACTGTTTGCTCGCACTAAAATTATTATAATATAGAGAAATATTATTTCAGTTTATTATATATTTATTTATTTTAATTGTTTGGTGTTTTTTCGAGACGTTCGTTAGAGATTTACTCGAGTTCCTAGGAAAATGTTGCGCGACGAAAGTTAAACGGGAAGATGGAGAAGAGGTGGAAAAATAAAAATAAATTAATTCGAAGATTCAGAGAGGCTTCGTCGCGCGGGGCTGAGTTTTGTTTCAGTTGCAAGTTCGGGTCGTTTCTCCGGCGCCTTTTCATCTCTTTCCAGTCCGGAGACTCTCCTCCTACTCGTGACAAATGTCCCCGCGTTAAGGTTATAATAGGATGCCAAGGGGTCGTCGTCGTCGGGGAGGAAGAGGGGGGGGGGAGGCTCGAGAGAAACCCGGGCAACTGGCCGTTTGTTTTCTCATAATTGAAGAGCAACTGTGCGGTTGCTGAATGAAATTAATTATTGCGGCGAGCATTCTCTCTCGTTCTCTCGCGCTGCGCCTGCTTGGCCCCTTATTCCGGCCTTGCCGCGCTCTTTATATTTGTTCTGCTTTCACAACATTGCATACCTCAGAAGCACGGCGAAACTACATTTCCAGCCTTTCCGACACCCCGAGCCAATCGTTTCCATGCCCCGCCATTTACCATCACGGAAAATTCACAATCCACCTCCCTGACAATAATATATATATGTTCACATTTTCCGTCAATTAGACTTGAATTTCTAAGCGAGCATCGCGTTTCCGTTCGTGCGAACGCAGTCTGCGATCTCCGCGATTAGCATTTAGAATACGTTTCTTATTATTTCAAGTACACGTACGAAACGAGGTACGTGTACGAAATTAGCAAAAAATCTCAACAATTTCTTATCGAGTCGAAATAAAAGAGAGCTTAATAAAAAGATTCATTTTCTCTTCGCGTATAAGCCGGTAAGAAAAAAATATTTATCATTCTTGTAGCTTGTTTATAATAATCTTCTTCTTCTTCTTCGTACTGAAATTCATCGAGACGTAAAAAACGGCGGTGTAATAAAAATCTTGTTATCCGATATATCTCGAGGTCGAAGGCTGATGAAATATTTATGAATTATTTATATCACGTCGTAGTAATAATGTTTAAAAAAATAATGTACGTGAGTACAATGTGCCCATATTGTGAGGTGATTTCGTGGCGATCGAGGACGAAGAAAATCTAAACGATAAGTGCTGTCGATAAAGGATCGTTGCTTGGCAATTACGTTCGAGGATTCAGCTGAAGAGAGGAAGAGAGAGAGAGAGAGAGAGAGAGAGAGAGAGAGAGAAAGGCGAGAGGGAGAAGCAGAGAGGATAGCGCGAAGATGAAAAAATGCAGGTAAACTTTGTGGCCGTGGACGGCTCGTAAAACGAAGAGTCGTTAAAAGATAACCCGGCAGCATCGCGCTTTGAGAGACCGCGAGTATATCCCCGCAAATCTATGAACGTCTCCCACGTACGTTTTTTCTCCCGCGTGTGCGTTTCGGTAACGGGTAAACGATGAGTAGAGACTTTTTTTTTCGAAATCGTCGTCAGACGACTCTCAAGTTTTTGGAATTTACGCCTATATGTGCCAGCTGTTCTCGCTCATTTCGTATTGACATGTGAGCAAAAAAACATACCGAGTGTCCCTCAAAAATGACCCAATAATCGAATAATCATTAGGCACGTCGATAAAATTCTCACCAACGGTTTAACATATATATTGTTCAAATATTAATTTTATTAGATATATTTAATTTTTTTAAACTTCTCGCGATTATTCAAAAAAATAACGTGTTATTTGTTTTTGAAGATATTTTATTTTTCACTTATTTAGGGAAAAATAATATTTGGGACAGTGAAGAAATTCTCGGGAGTACGTTTCGTGCAGTCGGTCGCAAAATTCGTCAAGTTTTCGCGTGGAGGTTCACACGCGAGAGATTTTCCGGTAAACCGCAATTCTCGAAATGTCCGGTTGCACTTAGATTCCTGGGAGAACTGTCATTACGTAATTTACTCGTATTCCAACATATTTATAGAGACGAACAAAAGGGAGGACTTTTACCCGCTATCTCGCTCGGATTCTCGGTTCATCAAGCTTTTGAAACACACACGTCGGGCTCTCGAGGGTTTTTGCGCGTGCACGGCGAAACCCCCTGAAAACTTTTTGCATCCAGCCGAGCTATCCGGTTAGCGGTTGTTTCCGTGAGAGCACCTCCGTGTACTTGTCAAAATGGTTCCCAACTTTATTTTTATTTAAATGTAATACCCAAGTGCGGGATCTCGTGAAATTTCATTAGAAACCAGGATGCGAATGTAATTATTAATCAAAATGAAAATGTGTATTACTTTTAAAATCTTAGTCAATATTTTTGTTCCTGTAAAAACATTTTTCTTTTTTCAAACTTCCTAAAGAGTTTAGTTTTGATCGAGAGTGCCACGTACGGCGTAGAAAAAAGTAGTAAAAAAATCGTCATTGAAAAAGTTTTTTTTTTAAGAAAATGTAAAGCTTTTTTCATAAAATTTTTTTATAATTTTCGTCTTGACGATGATTGGCATACCTTTTTTGTTTTTACAGTTTAAGTGCAAAAAATAGTAAATTTTTTTTTTGAAATTTGTTGAACTATTGTTGGCGTCGTTCGTAGCCAAAATGCATCTCGAAAATGCATCGTATGCACTCTGGAGTGCCGGGAGCGCATTTGTTGGGCGCGTTCCCGTAGATTGGTGTGGCGTGTGCTATCGCATGATGCTTCTCGCAAGCAATATATCGATCGTAAATTGTACGTTGTGTCAATAATTTACCACGAAAGAAGGAGCCCAGGAGGACGAGTATCGGGGACAAGGGGCTAAAAGTGGGAGGAAGGAGAGGAAAGAGGATATAATGCGGAGGGCGTATATATGTATATAGTTCATGTGCGCAAAGATATATGGACAAATATCGAGGGACCACGGAGGAAGCACTTTCCTGATTCCACTTCGCGAATTCCATCTTGGGCGCTCTCTCTGCTGTAGCCAACCATTAGAGGACAATAGATATAGCTTTCCCGATGGATATACTCTCATATACTATATAAGGTGTCCAAGAAATTAATGCATAAATAACGCAAAAAACACACATTTTTCATGAAATTCTGAGAAACAAATGATATTTCGGCATTTTATATGATTCAAAAGGTAATCTTGAAGTAATCTTTCGAAGATCCCAGGTCAACGACAGCTGCATATATAAACTTACTGACTGGTGATCATATAGAGATCTAAAAGTATTATTGATGCCATTCGATTCTAAGTTGTTCCTAAGTGATGGTAAGATTTTTATTGTATTGTGAATAATATATCTTATTATAGAAAATAAATAAATGAATCTTACGATAATTAACGAACGACTTAGAATCGAATGACATCAGTAATACACCTTTAAATTACTAAGTTTACGCATCTGTCAGCCACTCGACGCGATTGCTGATGGATCTCGCGCAAAGCTCAAAGGTCGACGACTCGTCACTGGTACACGTTGGGCGAAAAAGTGTGCCTCGTAATATTTCGACTCGAGATCTTTTCTGATGTCGAACTTTGTTATTTTCAACATCAAGTTTACGACACGTCGTATATATACACGCTTAGAAGCTTGTGCATCCTGAGAGTTGGGACATTGTATCCACAGGCGATACTCAGCGCTGCAAACGCCTTGTATTGGCACGGAGTCGTCGTGTACACGAAGTGCATCAGGATAGGTCGACAAACCATCGCACTGATATGTCAGGTTACCTGCTTCGTGTACAACATCGAATCCGGTCTCTGGTGACACACACGTGAAAGAGAAGCTCAAGTTCCCGAGTTCTCCGTCTTCCTCTGATATGGTCTCTGTATATAAGAGCCCTCGTTGCCCCATTTCTCAGTCTACGTACACGAATTTCCCCCTCCGCCTTCCTCTCTCTCTCTCTCGGTCTCTCGCTCCATAAGTACTCCGGTACACAAGTGACACATAACGTTAGACGTATAACGTTTTCCTACACCGTGTTAACGTAGCCCGTTGACGCTGAGTTTGAGCACACAAGCTTATGCTGCTGCTATACTTGCCGACACACGTTCCAACGACAATTATGCGTCACCATCGGGCACGATGCACCGCCGATAAATTCTTTCGGAGACATTTTGTATTATTACAATATTTTCATCAGGTTCAAGAAAACTGGTAAAATTTTTCCACGTCGGCGTTGTTGTAAAAATTGACAAATGTCAAAAGCACGTGCTCTTTTCTCCGTTCTTTCCTCTCGACAAGGCCTTTACGACATTCATCCGTTGCACAACTCGTCGAATCGGGAGTACGATACTTTGTCATTTTATCGAGGGCTTTTCAAGAAGTACAGAAGCCCCGAACGTACAGAACCGGAAGAATAAGGGTTATTGAACGGGAATATAAAGGAAAACAGGTTGAAAGGGTTTCGCCTGTGCGCGCTCGCGCCGTTTTCGTGTGTTAGTGAGAGATTATATACACACTTATATAGTACAGAAGCGAGAAGGGAATTCCTTGGAGGAAAGGGCTTTCTCCTTCAAACAGAAATATATACAGTATCGTTTCCTCGGTTTCCTGAAAGTTTCACACCTTGAGGAAAACGAACCGCGGGATATATCTTCCTCGCGGACGCTCTCTTCCACGAAGCCAGGAGCAAAGTTTCCTACAAAGAGCTTTTCATACTCAAAACTATCTTTATATATGATCTTGAAAATATACATATTTATATATACGTTCTTGGCTGCAATGACACGGGTATATATGCGCTGTCTCGATGGTAAATGTTTGGACATTATTAATTAGTGGTTCTACGAATAATTAATGAGAAGCGCATAAACGAAAAAAAGTTTCAGACGTTCGTTAACGTTGCACAATTTTTATTTTTACTTTATATTTATATATTTATTTTATTATTCATTTTATTATAAAAAAATGGCACGTAAAAAAAAGTTATGTATCAATATGAACGTAGTTTATGGGGATAAATTGTATAATGGAATTCATAGAGTCTGAGAAATGAGAGATCAAGAGTCCTCTGATATAATCCTGAAATTATCCCGGAGGAGAAGGATTGGAGTCCTCATCGCGTTTACTTCGCACAAGAACCGTTTTCTGTAACATCAACATTTTTATTTTGATGGAAAAATGGGAGTACGGGAGAAAATAAAGGGAAAAATATACTCTTTCCACACATTTCTGGCAAATCCAGTGAGAAAAACAATTGAAAAAATGCTGCCGCTGCATTTTCCTGGAAATCGTGTATCCGGGAGTCTTCTCGCATATAAAATACTTCTTATCTCTTTTAGGCTATGAAAAAAAAGAGCGAGGGGGGGGGGGGAGAGGGCTCGGCTCAGGCGGCATTAGCTTTAAAATGAGTACGACTGAATAATATAATGGGGAAAAAGACATTATACCGTACATCTGCGTCGGTACTTTGTCCTTGCTTATCCTGCAAAGCTCGCGGAGAGTTAAAAAAAATGAAAAAACCTCCCATCATCCTCGCCTCACGTTGCGCCAGTAGCAATTTTTTATGTCTATATTTTTAAGCACCAACGTAATTGACGAAAAAAAAATCTCTTTTAAAATTATTCTATTGATGTAAATGTAAATGAAATTTCGAATGACTTAATTGCGTTTGATATATAAATACAGGAAACATGCGTAAATTTGAGACAACTTTTGATGTCGCAGAGGAAAATAAAAAGTACATTGTTTCTGGATTTATATTTTATTAGGAGGATACGGCGACCGCGTGACAGCTTCATTTCGTCCACGTCATTTCAATTTGTTGGCGAGATAGACTTGAAAAATATTGCGCGAGATTGAAAATCCAAGAGAGGAGACGGAACGATGAAAACGTCGCGAAAAGGGTGGGCCGGGGTGCACGGTAGAAAGACAGAAGGGTTGATACTCACTCGGTTTAGCGAACCCTCTAAGCGGCCATCTCGGCGAAATTGCTCGAGAGATACTCAGCCCCGGAGGACACTCTTATTGTTTCGAGACCGACAGGTTTATTTGCTGCCCGAATAACCGCCCGCTCACTTTATCCTCTTTCACCATATATAGTATCTATATATTTGTCCACCCGCCCCTTTTTTCAAAAAATACATACGCGGGCTCGTGATTTAAGTGACGCGACTGCCGGAGATTTACTCCCGAATTGAATATTGCGCGCGGACGAATTTATTGAAACTGCCAAAAAAAGGAATATTGTTTGAAGTCAAAATTGGAATAATTTAAAAAAAAATTTAATCCGCGCATATATGGATATTGAATAATAAAAAATACTCCCGCGCTGCGAAGAATATTTTTTTTTGGTTGGAATTGAAGAAACTTTTTTTCGTTCGCTCCCTTTATAACCAATTTTAATCATTTTCGGCAGTGTATACGTATATCACGGCCGACGAGCTAATTTTTTCTTCCCTTTCACTTTATTTTCGACGAGCGAAACTCGTTTCCCTCTTTTTGGTTCGTCGCTGTTTGTCACTGCGAACGCGATAACGAAGCCCTCAGCGTGCTGGCATATAGCGAACTATAAAATTACAACCGGCTCTCTTTTTCTACGCCGCGCGCGCGCCTCTTGTCGACTTACCGACGAAAATTGAACGGGCGACGGAAAAAAGGCTCCCGAACGTTATAAAAAGCGCCTCGGCTATTATTACGTAATTGTAAAAGGAAAAAAAAAGAAAGAAAGTGTGTTCCCCTGGACACTTTTTTTTCCATAACTCGCAATGACGTGTCTCCAATTACAAAGTTGAGTCCAGTTCCAAATTGCATTATTCAATGGGGGTATAAAAAGCATTTTATTCTCTTTCAGGTTCATGGGAGAGAACTGATGTATATATATATATATACAAATATAGGAAAAATTTGTGTAAAATATGGGGGGGTTCAGGAGAATTTTCGAAAGACGCGAATTTGCGAATCTCGCCTGGAGGCGTTTTGAATTTAATCGGGGCTCGTGTTTATCGGAGAACCGAGATAAGACGTTCGCTCTTCTTGCGTAAATATGTATTATATATGTCGCCCTCACGGATCCATACATATATATTTATTGTGTGTACGGAGCATATATATTTTGTTAGCCTGTTGACTTCCTTATATCGCGAGGATCCTCTCTCTAGCTGCTCCTTTATTTTTCATCCCCCTTTCTTACCGGGGAAGAGCATCAGAGATAACGCCCCGGAGCTTTTCGGCTCGGCGATATTCCAGATCCCCGTACACGGGGACTACATAATCGCTCGGTAAGAAACAATAAAAACAACGCGAATTCTTTGGCTCGCCCGAGAAATACCAGACGAAAATTTACATGCGCATTCCACCTTTTCTCCATTTCTTTTCTACCTCTCGCCTTTTTCTCCCCAACCTGATTATTAAGGCTAGTTTACTACCCTTCTTTCTCAGAGGCTCGAAAATTGTTTTCAGACGTTAAAAGTACGGACGATAAGAAAATTGGCCAAATCGTTCTTTCAAACGTCTAACGAGCATTTATCTATATTATTCCTTTTATCGCGATACACGAGTTTAACAGAAAAAAAATGTTCTTGCTAAATAAATCAAGTTTTATTTATTGAGAAAAATAAACGAATTTTTAAACACGAAAAATCCGAGGTAATAATTATATAAAAGTAAAGCGAATATATGAGACACAATTTTCTTTTTAAACTTTATATTTTTTTATTTTCTTATTCTGCAAGTCGAAAAACAGACGCGGAGTGATCGAGCTCGAAAGAGCTGTAAAAGGGATGGGGAGCCCGGAAAAAGGCAGATCGGGACATACGATGAGTTTTCAAGTTTGTTTGATCTGTTCCGCTCTCGCTTTGCGTTTATGCTGCTCGTCGCTGTGTCTGCACGAAAAGAGTCTCGGAGTAGCTCAACAGGCACCCGAGCAAATATTCGTGCGCCATCGCAGTTTCAAAATAAGTTAAATAAAACGGGAACAAAAATGTATTAGCTCTCTTCTCGCCGATGAAAGACATTTCGCGCATCCACCGGAACTTTTGAACATTTTTTTATTTCGACGATGCAAATCCAAAGCTTTTCCCAGAATTTTCATTTTTAAGGGAAATATTATCCAACAAACATTTTTCGCTATCTGCTTTTTCCTGTGAATTTATAGTACGTATAATTTTTTAAAAGATGTATCAGCTTGAGAAAATTTGGTCGAGAATATTTTCACTCTGCGAGAAAAATATTTTGTTCGTAGGGGGTTTATCTCTGGAAAAAAAATGTAAAATATTCTTGGAATTGGCTCGCTTTTTTTATTTTTATTTTTTCACTTATTTTTCCACGAAAGCTCCTCGCTCGTGTAAGCGTTTTAATACGAGAATACGTTTTAATAAAAACTACTGTTCTCGATTAGGAGCTTTAATTTCGCATGAGACTCCAAGAGGCGCTTATTAAATTTTTTTTCCCTCGATCCGGAAGGCCGTGAGCGCTTATTCTCGGCTAGAGGTGGAAAAAGCGCGAGAGGGCGCGAGAACTTTTGCGGCTTTTTTTTGGTAAAGAAAATAAAAAGAAGGGAAAAGATTGAGGAAGAAAAAGAAATGGACGAGATTATTCCCAAAGGGTTGTAGGACGTTCCTCTTCAGATCTGTGTACACGCAGCGTGTAATTTTTTTCCCCCATGTTTTTCGAGTATCTGTGTACCAAGTACGACTCTTTGACCAGTAAAAATGTGTTGACGTCTACGTATATAGATACAATTTGTCTTTTCTCTCCCTCTCTCCCCCTCGGGATCCCCTCGACGTCTCGCTCCCCCTTTTTACGAGTGGACGAGACATCAAGAGAGTGAGGAATTCTCATAGAAAACAGTGCGACCTTCCTCTTTTCGCGACAGTAGACATACAAGGATTTTTCGCTCCCTCCTTCTCGCTACAGACTCGTTCAGAATAAATTGAAGAAACGTTCTCGAGGATCTAACAATTTTTTTCCACTCAGAGAACCAGTCAAATATTTTTCGTACAATGAACATTATTATTAACGATGAGCATTTTTGAAAAAGTATATATAATGGCAAAATATGGAGAGATGTGTAAGATCTCGAAAAGGTGATAATAAAAATGGACGAAAAAAGGTGTGCAGAGAGAAAGAAATAAAAAAAAATGCTGACTGCGTGCTGAATCGGTCAAGAATTTGGTCGGTTATCTTATTAATCCTCTGGAAAAGCGAATAATGTAATTTGGTCAATTCGAAACGAGCTTTGCGGACGTATGTCTCCGCATATGTGCAGCGGTCTCTCCGGGCACTATTTTTTACAGGCTAATTTGTTTAGTGACGTTGGTAACGACGTCCCGTAAAAGGAAAGCTCGTTTTGGGCGCATTTCGTGTTTCCCGCTCTCACGAGCGAGACTTTTTTGTTTTCCTCATCCTTGTTCTCCTTATTCGCTTGTCAGGGGCCTGCTTGCATCCCTCGGCGAGCTTTCTCTCATTGGTTATCGTCTTCTTTTTCTTTCTCGCTGGAACAAAAAAGAAGCGAGACACCGGGAGCAGGGGGAACGAGCGAAAGAACGAGCATGCGAAACCCCCCCCCCCGTTGTCGTTCGTGACGCGTCGCATGTTTCAGAACGTGTCATTACGAAGCGACAAGCTCACATAGCCCCACTTTTAGTACGCTTGTTCTTTATACTCTGGCTTATATTATATCCGCACCCTCGACCCAAGCATTATTATTTTCCTCGTATATACATATTCCCCTCTCTCTGCTACGTCCTTGTGAATAAAATCTAATTCTTGCTTTGGATAAAAATGACCGATAAAGCTACGGAGACTGGCTTGGGAGCTTTTCAAACGATTTTTACAATGTGTGACAGGACGCGCGCGTGTTTGTTAATTTTTATATAAATACATAGACACACGAGGCTTGTTTCTTTCTCACAGAGGCTTTTTCTTCTTTTCGCTTTACTCACATAATATATATGTATATACGCTCTCGCTCTCTTTTCCTTGCTCGCGTATTCTGTCTCGTTCCCCATCGATAATTGAAAATTTTCCATAATTACATCACACGGATGTTTTAACAAGAGGCTCGCGTGAAATGTCAAACGTATATATATGCGAAACACACTGAAAATTCTCCCCCCCGTAATCATTTCAACCCTGATTTAACAACTAAAAGTCTGGACGGTCGCGCGCGATCCACACACACACACGGGGTAAATGAAAATTTCTCGTCGGCGAATTTTCATCGACGAATTTTCGTCGCTCCGTGTTGCACAGCGCAATGAGTATCCATCGTTTACCTTTACCTCATTGACAGCTCGTAAATTAGAAATGTCCTCAAAAGGATATTTCCCGAAAATCCAATATTGAACCGGCGACGCTTTTTTTTTTATTAGATTTTGTCGTTCACGTTTGGGTGAATTTCTGAGGGAATAACGGCCGGACGAAGTAGTTACGGCTATTACAAATCAGACGTAACTTGTATCGGAAAAAAGTCACTTCGATTGATTCATTTTTATTAATTGAATCTGCCACTTTGCAACGATGTATTAATTATTCTGTATAGTCCGAATCTTTTACATCTTTTTTTCGAGTTTCAAATTTTGATTTTAATAAATAATGATTCTGTCATTATTTTTAATCACCGAATTTCTGAAATTTTTCTTCAATTTTTTTTCTTGCTTTATTCATTATAAACAGTGTATTTCAATCATCTAAGTAAAAAAACTCATTCATTACAAGTTGAACTGTATCTTGACTTGAGACACTGTATTGTATATATCGTATCAGAAAGCGGGTGAAAATTGTTTTTATTTATCAATTTTTTTCAATAAGCTCACCCATATGAAAAAAACTTTACAGAAAATGTTTACCCGCCGAGATTTCGAATGCCAGGCGTGTTTTCGTATGTCAGAGTACATTTAATGACGACGAAATTGAATGTACGAAAATGTATGTCGCTCGGAAAAGTGAAGCTAAAAGTGTATAACGGTTGCCGGTTCGTGCGAGCTCTTTCCTTCTCTTTCTCATAGTGGAGCTTTCGGACTCGTTGTAAACGTGCACGGGGGCGCAAAAATTATTGCAACTCGTAAATTAGACAAGCCAGAGCCGCGAGATAGAGAAAGAGAGAAGGAGAGAATGTTCGCGATTTCTAAGAAAAATTACCGAGCACCTCTCTCTCTCTCTTTTTGGTCTCCCTTCGGCTGTTGCACACACGACTACTCTCAGCGGGAGAGCAACGGGGTGTGAAACGCGAGCAGCTTGCGACTCCGGTGTACGCGATTTGCCACATTTATAAACGAGACTCTCGTCCCCCCCTCTCTCTCTCTCTCACTCACGAGCAAAAAATAAACAAAAAATAACATTTCCTCTCTTGTTATTATTCTAAGCTATCTATGTAGATATCGCGTAAACACCCGTGAAATATTATACCGCTTTTGTTTATTCCCATTCAAGAATACGAGACCTTCTACGCCGATTACATCGGTGACGAAGTATGCAAATCTTTTCTTCACTTACATTGTTACGCGTGAATTAAAGAAAAAGAAAATTACAATAAGCGTCTATAGTTTTAAAATAATAAACTCTGATATAAAAGTACTTGAAAAGTATCATTTAAAAAAAAGATATAACAATAAAATAAGAAGCGAAAGTCAAATTTTTTCAAGAGCTAAAAAATGAAAAATAATATAACTGCAATTTTTCGCAGTCTATAGTTTTCTGCATTTCTATATTGAAGTTAAAAAAGTGATGTTAACCGTGACAAACACCCCGCCGGGGGGCGGAATACAAAGTCCGTGCGGTGGATGGGGGACGCGCGGAGAGCACGGGAGACAGAGAAAATGCGTAAAAGGAGAGGCTTTGCGCCTATGGTAAAGGATGTTTTACTCGGTATAATTACCGGAGTTCAATTGGAATTCCATCGGGGGCGTGGTTTAATTTCCATGGCAGATCGGCGGACGGTCGAAAAGCCTCTCGCGAGTATTCCCCTCCGCTGCGCGTGCATGCGAGCGGCTTGTACGTTTCGGACGGCGATCGTTGCCACACTCGGCCTCGTTCGCAATCCCCGCCGTGCAGCATTTTCTACCTGACGCTGCCCCGCTTCGACGTCTGTCTCTTCCCGGCGGTGCGCGCACTTTCCGCGAAAAGCAAATTGATTTACAGCGTCGCCTTTATTGCCTTACTTGCTCGCAGCCTCCCCCCCCACCCCGGACATTCTATCCCCCGCGCTACTCACTCCACCGCACCGTTCAACCCATTTCCGCACCCCAATTCGGTTTCGTCGATCGCCCGCGTCGATCCTCAAATCGTCATGAATTGTTGCGGTTAATTAGCGCCTCGTCGACCCCTCATCTAGAGCTTAAAAACCATATACCAAATATTTCGTTTTCCCTATATATATTCTCGCGCGGGAATACATCTTTCTCGAGGAATTCATTGTGCGGAATGTGTTCCCACGCCGTAGACAATTTCTCACCATATTTCTCGATATCTTTGTATCCATCATATTATGTACATTTCTGATAAATGATAAAGACCGATGCAGAGAGAGCATCGGATGAATATATATTGTCGTATGGAGGATATAATGTGTGTGGCGATGGACATAGGCGACCGACTTTCGCTGACATTTCCAGTGATTGATACCCATCGCGTACTCGACAACTGATAAAAACGTATATTCACGCGTTCATCGAATATACATATATGTATGTATACCTATATCGTCATATATAATACGTATACGTGTGCATATACAACGTTCTCGTTGGTCCGTGCTCGGGGTATGCGCGCAGAAATGATGGAGATGAGTGTACATAGGATGCAAGCTTGGGTGGAAACGTTTCGCTCGGTCTATTCAGTTATCGGCGTTATAGATATTGATACGCTCTCCGCATTGCAAGAAAATCCTTCTCACAGACGCGCATCGACCCATCCAGAAGTCATATCGCACGCGGAACGTGCACGGCGAATACCGTTTCGTCGAATGATAGATGGCTCCGAACACCACACCCTGCTGCTGGCTATACATATACATAAAAAGAGAAGTGAAAAAATTGAGAAAAAAATTTCGAAAACGCGAACGCGATTGTCAGAAAAATTTCGACCCTCATTTTTTTAATTGTTTGAAAAATATGTTTCTATTAGCTTTCATTTTATTCACCTATCGTAATCGCAATTCTTATATGGTCGTTGTTTTCACAATTATCCTATCGTTTGTAAATGCTACGGGTGTATTGATAAAAATTAATGTGAGCGGAGATGAAAAAAAAACAATTTTGCGATCGAATCTTCGTACGGTAAAATATCCTGACAGTCGAAAATCATTTTTCATTTTTTCCACAAAAGGAATTGCGCCAATATACATTGCTGAAATTACAAAATGTATATATCGTCGAGCAGCGATTCTTCGCGCGACGGCGGAGCCTCTGAAATATCCGTTCAAAGCCCGAGACGCGGGCGCATTATTTGCGGATTTTTGCGCGTCGATGTGTGCACGAGAATTCCGAGCCGGAGATATATTGATAAATATCCGGGTCAGTGATCGAGTGCACTCGTCCATTCGCGATCACCCACCGAACATCGCAATAGAAATAATATGATTATAATAATAATGGCATCGAAACGATTAATTATGAAATATAAAAACCGTGTGATGGAGAGTCCTCGGCGGGCAAGAATAATATTCGCTTTGGGATAATGAAAATTCTCCGTTTATATTTATGATGAAAAACGGACTAATAGAGCAGGGGGCTCTGAGGGAGGAAAAAAAACCTCCCCGGTCTCGATGACTCGGGATAAAATGATTCTGGAACGAGCGCGAAGGAATTTAACGTCACATATATATCCGTGGCTCGAGGAGCGATTGCGTCGCGCTAACAACCACGTCGCGAGAGTTCCCCGCTCTCTGTTGCTCTTTCTTCGTTTCCGTTTCTTGTACCGCCGCCGGGAATATGACGAATATGTAGTGCAATGCGCGGTTTCATGGGGCGATCGTCCTTTCGCGATTAGAGGCCATTGGTAAGCTCAAGGACTGTTCTGAATTGTGGCACAATTCGAGAAAGGAGAGACAGGGGGAGGAAGAAAGGGCAAGAGAGAAAGCGCGGCTCTTTTGTGCCCGTCAGCGAAACGCCAACTCTCGTGGTCTTTCACTCAAAATGCATTCACGTCGTTTCGTTTGATTAATGAGAACACGCGATACGATTATGACGATAAACGTGTACGTACGCGTGCTGGAGAATTTCTCTCTCATTTTCGTTCTCGCAAACGAAAGAGAGAGAGAGAAATATATTATACACGCGTATATTTTCAAGGAGGAAAGAAAGAGAGAGAGAGATACATGCATGCACGTCGATTAGGGCAAAAGCCTTTTCCTCCTTCTCTCTTGTTCCCTACTCACTCGATTCATTCCTTACAAAGTCTCTCCTCTGTTTATACTTGCCTCACAATTCATAATACTTGGAATATTACGTCCCTTACGCAATCAATATTACGAAATAATGAGACTTGACAGGCTCTCAGGAAATCCATGAACTTCTTGTCCCTCGTTCCCAGCTTGAAATTCTCGGCTGATTGATGCCCTGCACGATCGATCCCCAAGACCCTTCACCGTAAAAACTTATTCTTGTCGTTTCTGAACAATTGTTGCATTCGATCTTATTCTTTCTTTCAGAATCGTTGTTTTATCGTAGAAAATTGTGATTGACATAATACTAATAATTTATTACACGCGTGCGACCCTATTTAAATATAGAAAAATAGATTTATGAAATGATAGGATAACTTTTATACTTATATTTTTTCGCGATATAGCTGCATTTGCGAGTTTATAATTTGCTTACCAATTTTCAGTCAAATTTTTTACCTGGAGCCATTTTAAAAGAAATTGAAATGAAGGGTTTTCATATAGGCGAACCGTCCGGCAAAATATTCATAGATGCAGGAAGCAGGTGTCCGTTCTACAAAACAAAAAAAAATACAAAAAAAACAATGTTTTGCTGAAGTCCAAGAGGGATTCGCCCGGAATTTTTTTCCTTGTTTGTCGAAAGAAAACCCGTATAAACACGGCAAGGATAATTGGTATAAGAGAGAGAGAGAGAGAGAGAGAGTAACGATGAGAAACGTCAATGCCGTGAACGCACATTATTATTATGGTTCGTCAAGGCACGGATAACGATTTCGACGATCCGCAGATGTGGTTTCATGCACACGCCCTTTTTTTTAACGAGAAACGAACAAATTCTATTCACAAAAAAATAGAGAAACAATCTTTATTGAAAGATGTATCAAAAGTTTATTAAAAATTTAATCAAACAATGGAAATGAAAATTCCGCCAGTTACTGATTAATTAAAAAGGAAGAAGAAAGGCTCAAAGCAAATATACATACAAAGACTCATCAATTTTGTTAAAAGCACGAATTTTTTTCTCGTTTTACGTGTGTACTGGGGAAATTTAATTATGCCATTTTCTTTTCGTTTTTTTAGTTCGTACGTAATTAAGAGAATTACAAATTGTCGCGATTTTTTTTAGCGTCGGCATTTCGAATGTGATTCATGGTTTTTTTTTCGCTTTGAAGGCAGCTAGACTGAATCATTTTGTTACCTAGCGCACTCGCGCGTTTTTATTCGCTTTCCCTTTATCCAGCAAACTCGCTGATGAACAAATAAACGTTATCTCTCTTCTGAGCAAAAAAAGATTCGTGCTCGCCAGGGAACATCCGAACGAACGCGATCCTTCGGGATATAGCGCACAAATAATGAGCTTATGGTGAAAAAAATCGTCCAACTATATTGCTGACGTACCATTTTTTTTATCTTATCAATTTTTCCAAAGTGTGCAATAAAATATTTTTTATATCGCAGACTTATCTCATTTCAATTCAAGAAACAATTCTTTAAATATATTTCTTTTGAGGTATAGGAATAAATATAAAAAGTTTTTTATTGGGAGACATAAAAATAAGACTTGGATACTCGTAAAATCTTTTTCATTGAAAAAACTTGAAAAATTGTTTAACTGGTAGGGCAATCGAGTTTCGTCGAAACGATCAGATGTACTTTGCGATTCGAAAATGGGAAACTGGTTCTCTCCGGGGATCCTTTTTTTTCTCTCTACCGAGCATACCATCATTTTCACGTCTGCGCGATCAGCATAATTGAACGTTTGTACCGAGATAAAAAGAAAGTGTGTGTGGTGGACGTGGATATATATCCATGAAAAATGGGAGCAAATTAGCCAACAAATACATGTGCGCACTAAGAATGAAAATCAAAATATCATATAAGATCATAAAATATTGAACAACTGATTTTTGGATCAGTTTTTTGAATTTTTCATTATGAATTCTTGGATTGCACTTGGAATAAGTAGCATTACGAGAAAAAGGATCTGATCGAGCAAGATCACAAAAACGAAAAAAAATTCTGAAGCAGAGAATAGTACTCTCTTCGATATACCCTCTTCGAAATTTATTACTACGAGCAACAACGCGGCCGCTGCGTGACCGCTTATTTTGACGTATTTGAATTGATATTTTGTTATTCTTCTAGGCGCATACTTCAAAAAACTTTGCATAATTTGTTCTATTCTGATTAATTGATTAGAGGTTTCATCTCTTTTTTAATACAGGATACACCCGCACCGACAATTTTTAAAAGTATTTTGATACGATATTATAAATTAAAAATACTAAACATCTCACTTTTCGTACGATTGAAAATTACTGGAACTGACACTCAATTGAACTTGTCGAATTTTTACGAAATGTTTTTCGCGGTAACGAACTATACCTTGCGAAACCCGACACATCTTACCCCGATACTTTACACCGGCATACTGATTCCAAATTGCGTCATAAAACCGAACAATCAAGACCGTGTTCGGTTTTTCATTCGACCTCGAACGATCACCATTGAAACAACAATAACCGGGGGATTACCAAAAATTAAAAAAAAATTTTTTCCTCGTTATGCTCGACGATTTTCTGTTTATTTTTTTTTGTTTACGATCCCCGAACTATTCAGGTATATTTGATATAAATAATTGAAAATTGTGTTGCAAGTTTTTTTCACATGAGCTGAGAAAATTTAACGTGTTCGAAGACCTCCAGTCTGGTTTTTCGAGAGTCGAAAATAGGAAAATCTCAAAATTTCAAGTGGCGATATCTTTTCGTTCCTCGACCATATCGATTTCATAATAGGTAATTCTTGCAAATTTTTGCAAGACGAAGTGAATGATTCAAACATCAAGGTCATTATTTCTAAAACAGTGCACGTTGAATTTTTTTTGATGAGTAGATATTTTATAGCAAAAAGTTTAATGGGCTCTACTCCGATTAATCGATTAGAGGCTTCACGTCTTTTTTAATACAGGATATTTTTATAAAAGCATTAAAAGTATATGAAATAATAGATAAAAACAGATTAACAGTTTTAACTGATTATAAACAAAATTCTTTCACGGTTAAATAATGTATAACTCGAAAAAGACTCTCTCCAATAAATTTTATAACTTTATGTTTTAAAAAAGCACATAAAAAAACGTATTAAAAAGTAACGAAGAAGCCAGATTGGGAATCAGTGACGCGAATTAGCGCTTGCATGGAGGTTACCGGTGTCCAATCAAATACGTACGTACGCGTTTACGTAGAAAAATACGCGTGTACGCGTATAGACCGTTACCGTATATAGGTATAAAATTCGAAGCACGCTCGAGGTACCTTTCCCCGGTTATTTTCACGCTTCCGAATATATCCGATATGGAGTTCCATATTCTAGATGTCCCGGATGCGATCCTCGTCGTCGCCTCGCGATATCGATATTTTTTAAGCGAATTTTGTCTCCTTCCATTGCTCTTGCTCGCTCGCCTCCTCCCGCATCCGCGAATGACACGCTGCCGAGAATCCATGTATATATGGACAGCAGATCCGGTTAGGTTCGGGGTTGAAAGAGGGCCAGCGAGCCGAAGAGCCAAACCGACTCCGAATATAATGCAACAATGTGTGAGATATCTCGATTCAATGCAGCCAGAGATCATCGTATACTCATCGTGATACCGTGCCATCATCCTTTATGCAATATCACATTCAGATATTCACAACTCGCAGAATCTTATAAAATTATGAAAATTATATTATAAACGGAATCACCAATGAAATACACACTCAGATCAAAATAATATACATGCTAGATCTTAAAAAGTGACAACTATATATTATATACTTACCATCAGGACTGCATGAATTTTATCTATGACTATACAAATATAATTTTGCTCAGTTAAGATTAAAATATATATATTTAATTCTAAAATAAACTGGCACATATAGTTGTCAGTTTATGGTAATACTAATTTCATTTTTTTTCATTCCAATTAGCTCGCGTTTATTTATTTTTGAAAATCTTGTTTTTAAATATTCACTGATGATAAAAGAAACGTTTTAATCTGCGTATATTTTTGGTAACTTTTCTCATCCCGGAATAATATTTTTCATCGAGCCAGGTTTTGTTCACAAAAATTCTTATGTGTATCAGCTAAAAGAAAATGACCAAAAAGAAAATTGCGATGTAAACTTTGAAAAATTCATGGTATGTAGTTTGGAGTCGTTACGCGGCGCGTTCGAGAGTTAAGCAAGACCGTTGTGAAAAAGTTGCCACAAGTCTTTGAATTTCCAAAGCCCCGATAATTGAGCTTTTCCCTCGAATCCACAATGCGCCGTAAACAGAACATATTATCAACTTATCCGATAAAGTGTGTCAGAGTGGATAGCCACCTCCGTTCCTCTCCCTCGGTTTATTCTCTCTTACACGTTGTCGGATCACTTATCGATTCCCCGGAATCGAGATTCGATCTCTTACCCATCGGAGATAGATTTTATTCGCTGATCCAGAGGAGAGAGAGCAGAGGGGAAAGAGAAAGAGGAAGGAGGATAGAAACGAATGGATGAGGTTGTAGGGAAAGAAGGCTAACCCGTGTAACCTGTCCCGAGCCTGAAAAGTTTCCGCTGGAGAGGCGCGCGACCGATCGAGGGACAGAGACGGAGAATATTACCACGAGAGAGAAAAACGTCGAGGAAGAAATACGCCGAGCTCTCTCTCTCTCTCTCTCTTGGTGTTCGAACACTGCGAATGTTCTCGTAATCTTGAGAGAATGAGAGAGATAAATGTTAAAAAGAAGAGAAAAAAAGGGAGCGAATCGAAAAATGAACGAAAAAAAAACAACATGGCAGGAGAAGGGTGGACGTTGCAATAAAATCTGTGGTAGGTTCAAAGAGCCGCGATTCTTTGCGAGGTAAAACGTTTGAAAGGGTCGTTCGCGTGACAGCAGTCCTGTGATTCCACGATATGCCAATAAGGAGAGGCACATTGGCAGGCGTTATCAAGATAACGGAGCGAGCGGAGGGTCCCAGGCGCGGAAACGGACCGGGCGAGCGGGCTCTCTGTCATTCGCGACGATGCGGAGAGAGAAAGAGGCAGAGAGGAAAGATCCAGAACGGTTGCGACGCCGAGAAACATTCTCGATCAATGAAAACTCGATAAAAAAAAATTAAATTAAACGACACGGAAGAAACAATAAAAATCGTACCCATCTGGGAAAAGAATATCATCTGTGATGAAGTCGATACATTCTGGATTAAAAGTCTCTCTCGTTCTATAATCAATATAGGTAAATATTGACAGCTGTACTTTTCGAAGAAAATATCGAGATAAAAAATTAATTGTTCTTACTTTTTTTCTTCAATAATATAACGACGTCGAATATTTGCTTGTTTTTTTGAGCTCAAACGAACCTTTGCTGGTTTTACAAAGATCGGTAGCTCTATACACCGGCGAAATTCTTTGGTACGATTCTGGGCGATTCATGAGCGAGGAGGATGGACGTACAGATTTGTATTAGCGAGCATAGAAGGAGCGTAATAGCCGAGGGCTCACCGGGAATATAGCCGAGGGTATTTCGCGATCTGGCCGATCGCCATCGGATCGTTATCTCGATACTTGCCGCGCCATTGTGGAGAACTCTTTCCCTGCTCTCGTCGTTTCCTCCTCCTCCCTTACGTGCCGCATTAAGCGAGCGAGTAACGAATCGGACGAAACTCGAGGGAGAGAAAAAGAAAGGAGAAAAAGTAGAGAGAGAGGAAGAGACAAACGTCGGAGCAGGGAAAGCCGGCGAATAAGAGACACAAAGCTCGCGACTTGGCTACTTGATGCTCTTTCGCGTATACTCAGCTCTCTCCTATTCTCCCCTCAAACGTCCTCCGGATCAACGATTCGGGAAATGAGGCGATGCGAAAGAAGAACAAAATCGAGCACACAGAAATCACCGACTTCCTCTCGTACGAGACGGGAATTTCCTATTAAATTCGACTTAAAGAAGAGGAAAGTATGCCTTGCCTAAATCTCGAGGAAAATATACCAGGGAGAGAGAGAGAGAGAGAGAGTTAATGTCTGCGAATTGTTCGTGATCTAATTTACTTCTTTTGTACTCGATTGTTTATCCGAGAGAAGTTCCTTTATTCCGGAGCGTGGATCGATTGAGAGCCCGGAGGGAAACCCTTTTGTTTCTTGGCTCAATGAAAATAATCGTCGCGCTCCCTCTGCTGTCGTGAAATTTTTCAGGCTCCCCGAAGAAAAAAAGAAGCACGATGAGGATGAAAAAACGCCCGCGTAAAAGCTTTTTCGCTCGGTCGCTGATTCGCTTTGTCCTTTCACCTTTCCCTCCCTCTCTCCCTCTCTTTTCTTTTTCTTCACGAGTCCGGCACTCTCGTGGAATTCTTTTGGCTGACGAAACTCGATATTTCTGTGTCTAATTGCTTCGCCGAGTGAAACGCGCACGGTAAACGAATCGGAGTGCGGATTCGTTGTTGCACACACACACACATCGAGCGCACTTTGGGGCTTTCAGGGCGGAGAAAAATAATGTGGAGCTGATGTACGCCCGTGGGAGATTCGACGCCCGCTCGAGACTTGAGAAAACGAACGAGAAAGCGCGGGATATGAGAGTTTTCGGAATCGGTGAAAATTGAGACTTCTGTGAAAACAGTAAATTGCTCGCTTGATATTAAAAAAAAATCATGGTATACTTTCTTAAGAGGCTAGCTATATATTTTCCTTCAATACTTTTTATTAAAATTAAATTTAACAAAGTGAAGGTATTTTTTTTAAAATTTCTTGATTGGAATTCGTAACGATCGAGGCGATCGACCTTTTGCGTTAGCGACAGAGGAAACGCTTGAAAAACAAAACTATCAGGAGAATGGAGTAACAAGATCAATCCAAACACTTCCCGTCTCGATTTGACAGTGTCGGGGTGCGTGAGAATATGATAAATTTGCCAAGCCAACACGCGTCCCGTTATCTCGTCAAGTTCTGTTGTGAGAAAAAGCAGAAAGCACTCGACGCGGGCCATTGATGGCTCGATCAACACGAGTACGTCCTGACACTCTTCACCTTTCCCAGTTCCTTGGAACACACTCACGAATTCTCCCGGCCGCGAATCTCTCGAGAGCTTTCGATACTCGAGTTGACGCACGAGAGAGTACACGCGGCCCGAGCTTTTATTCGCACAAGAATTTTCCCAAGAACGGCCAACGATCCTCTCCCAAACTCACTTCCGCATCCATATACTACATCAGCGCGTCGTTAATCCTCCGTCTCGTCAAAACACTCGCCGGTTATTATTCCGTCATTATAAATAATTGTTTCAATATTTATTTCAAAGCCACAATACACACTGTATATATTTGATGGAGTGTGTCATCGATTGTTCGTTTGCTATACCTTGCTCAAACATTATTTTAACGATAAACTTCGTATTAACGCGTTAATTTTTTCATTATTATAAAATATTAATAATAGTTATAATAATAAATGAGGGTATTAAAAAATATATATATATCGTAAAAATGGCAGGGATGTGAAAAATGAATGCAATGTGCACGAGGCGAGAGTGGGGTCGCGTCGGAAAATCATCGCAGTGCGAAGTGTCCGTGGGACATTGTATATATTTAACGGTAAACGGTTACGCAGAACGGGAGAGTGGATCCTGGGTGACAAGCGTAGAGTTGAAGCGTGATGCACGCCGCTCCAGATACGCGCTATCATAGCAATAACCGTTCGAATAATAGTCCACGAACTACCGGGGTCCACGCTCGGCCAAGCGTTGCAAAGCTCGCCACCATACACTCTGCGTACGTGTTTTCTGTATGGAATTTCCATCGGCAAGAGAAAGTGAGGATTTTCGTACGAAATTTCTATCACGGGGAAAGAGAGATTTTCTCGGCATGGCATTTTCATGGGAGACAAAGAGAGAGAGAGAAAGCAATTTTCTCTGTACCGAATACCTATTTGAAAAAGACAGAGAAAACGTTTTTCTCTCTCTCTCTCTGCAGAGAGTTCCAGAACGGAATTGCCCACATATAGTTTTGGCTTAAATACAAAAACGAGAAAGACACAAAGGGGAATCGAAACCGAACGTGTGGTTTTCACGAGCTCGCGACACCAATGCATATTGACTGTTTGTATCTCGTCGTATTGTAAGTGCCGTGAGAAAAACGATTTGAATTCACGGGTCCAATATTGCTTTCCCTATTTTCCCTCCACCGCCTCCCAAACATTATTTTTCATATACTTCAGTCCATAATCTGTAGTCCATTACTCTCTATTTCTCTCTACCTCTCTTTCTCTCGATGTACATTCAATGAAAATTCATTTTTTCGTGCAAGAAAATTGTATATACGCAGTATACTGTTTTCACTGAAAGATTAATAAAAAATATAATATCTTGAAACATCCATTATATTTTTTTCATGAAAAATGTTCGATAGAGTGTTCACAATATGTTGATATTAAAAAATGTCAAACTTTGACGAATTTTATGTCTGATTAAAAATTTTGAAGAAGCAGTTAAATAATAACGTACGAACTGAATTCGAGAGAGAGAGAGAGGAAAATATACAAAAGACAGATGAAAGTATACGCACATATACAATACACTTTTACGATAGATTGCAATATATTTGATAAAAATATTTTTATAGGATTAGTAAATAAAGTTTATAATTTGAAAAGTCAAGTTTCATCTGTAAAAAAGTCACGATTTGATTTTCGGTGTATACGAATGAAATTCGAAAGAATACAACACGGTGCGCAGTGCGGGTTCGCCGATTCGACATTGTGTTCTCGTCGTTGTTTCATGCGCATCGCTTCGTCTCTTGGACATTGCCTGGGTAAATAAAACGTGACGGTCGCTGATACAAAGGCTAAAAAAGCCAGAAAAAATGAAAGGCCAAAATAAAAGAATGAAAACGATAGGGATAAAGAGAGAGAGAGAGAGAGGGGAAGAGAGAAAAATCATGAAAAAAGTAGAAAATTTAAAAAACGCAATTGCAGGCGCGGTTCAGGGAGGTGTATAGATAACGTTTCGCCGGAGTGAAGGATATTGTGTATGGAACGATAGTTAAAATAGAGAAAGAAAAGAGAGTAGACGGAGGAGAGAGGTCGAGAGAGAAAAAAAGAGGGGGAGGGGGGGAGAGGGAGAGAGAGACAAAAGTGTAATATAGATTCGCAGATAGCCGTCGTCCAATTAGAAAAATACGGTAGTACGAGAAACGAGTGTTTGTCCTCGTGTGCGTGCAGTGAAAACGGTATAAAAAAAAAATAAACGAGCAAAAAACATTTTTAAATGAAAAAAAAAAGAAAAATATAACCGTGAGATAGAAACACGGCCAAAAGCTCCAGGTCCATATCCTTTTATTTCTCGACTCTTCCTCCCGTTCTCCGGGCACCCTATATTCCCAGAGAACACACACCCATTTCAATATATCGATATAAAAATATATATCCGCGCATATAAATAAACGTCGTCCGAGCATCAAAACCGTATCGCGTATATATCTTTTTGTATCAGCGGCCTCTCGCGCGAATTTCTGTCGATGCGAGTACAATCCCTTTTTCCTCTCCTCGCGCGCTCATCCGCTCTCTTTCTCGCCGTTTCTCCCTATCCCCCGGCTCTCTCTCCGTTCTTCCCTTTTTTACATGCTCAAAGGAATTTACCGTAGATAAATCACCGCTGTGTCTATTTCGTACGGATTTGTACCGGGCGTGCTCGAAATTCTAAAGAGAAGCCTTTTTTTTATCTTTTTCCTGCCACCACACGTGAAAAAATTCACGAACGCTTGTCGTCCTATCTTTGACGTTTCCCTTTCTGCAAAAGAGGAATTTTTTTATCAAATGTTTTATTCCACTTTGACATTAATATAAATAGAAAAAGCTATATCCCCGTATTGAATACGAATATATGTATATGGAAAAACAAAAATGAAAGTTAAAATTGAAAACGTTTTAATTGGCACGGAAGTAATTTAATATTGTTCTCAGGTGGTCGTCATTTTGCTCTCATTCTCTTCCCCATTTTTTTCCCGCCTGTGGGCCGCGTCGACGCGCGTTTTTCTCGTGCAGTCGAGCGAACGCTTGTCTGGCCTTGCACGGGGCGTCGGAACTATCCGCGCTGTGCAAAAAAAGAAGCGGGATGGGAAAGAAAAGAGGAAAGGAAGACGCGCGAGGGGAGAAAAAAAGGGGCCTGCATACATCGACACTGAGACTTTTATTCCTCGGGCTTTACACAGCTACCATTCGCCATTATTGCTTCGCCCTCTTCCCTCAACTTTTATTTCACGTTTCCATTCTTCGCTTTCAATCTTCTCCCTGCCCATCGCATTCTCCTTCTCGTCAATTCTGCAATTTAAATTAACAGAGAGTGTATTTATTAATTAAGAAATGACACAAAGCAATCGGTGCGCCGAATTATTATTTATTTACGTGTTGAACTATAAAAAGTGGAATAAAAAGAAATAATTTGGGTAAATGTAAGGGGCTAAAAAAAATATTGGCAGCGATTGAAGATAAAATTCGAATCAAAATTTTATACGCACAATATAAGCTGTACGAGACTCTGAACGAAAATAAGGCGTCGAAGCAAAAGCTAATGATCGCGGATATGAGAGAAAAATAGGACACGGATCAAAATCGCTGCTCGCAGGATAGGAAGTTCGATAACTCGATTACACAATGCTCCCGAGGATTTTTTCGACGCGGTGTGCACGCCCGGAGCTGTATCTGTTGCTCGAGATTAATTTAATGGTCAAGCGTGCGCGATACGCTGAAAAATAAAAAGCGAAATGAAAAAAAATGAGAATAAAAAGCGGTGAAAAAATCGGGGATAAAATTCATCTGTGTGTATTTCGAAGTAAAACGAGATCGGTGCAGTTTTACAGTTCGCCCGTGTACGCTGGACCGTGAACTCCGCACATGTACATGTTCGAACGGTTGTCCTCTCTTGTTACATTTTTCCCTGATCCATATTTTCATTTTTTCCCATTTTCCTTCATTTTTTTATCTCTCCCTATGATATTTCTCCCTCCCTTTTTTTCTCTCTCTCTCTCGGTTTTATCGTTTCATTTTCGTCCTCGACCGAACCAACGATTAATCTTTTATGCCGCGATTCAAAAATAAAATTACTGGACGTATGACAAATAGTTTCGTGTATAATATATTTAAGGAAAATCTTTTGCGCGCTTCGAATTTTATAAAAATTATGCACGCTCCTTTCCAATTTCGTAAGCTGTAAATGATAATAAGGATAATAGCAGCTAGGGGGTGAATTTCTTTTTTGCGAGATGCGCGTCGAGTTCAGAGCGAATGAAATTTTATCGCGGACCGTTGCCGGGCGAAGTAAACTGTACGGAATACCGCAGTGGAAAGTCCGGAAGAATGGAGGTGAAGGGAAAACTGGAGGAGCTTAACGCAGCTTTGATAGCTGAGTGGGTACTAAAATTCTCTTTCTTCCCCCTCCATCGCCCTCCTCCTTGAATAAAGCTTTTGAGAGAGATATGCAACGCAATTAATAACCGTATTCCGAGCAAGTAATAGGTCGATCTTTCCTTATAAACGAGAAAACTTGCAAGACGTTTATTCAAATAAAAGAGCGAGAGACTAAGGAGTTCACTATTCTTTTTACCCTCTCGACGCATATTATTACTTTTCCCTAGCGATAATCTAGGATCATGTACGTCATTTTTTTCAAGTACCCAAATTTGTTGAAAGATTCCTTAATAAATTTTCCCGCTCATAATATTTTCGTTCTTTTCATATTCTGCAGAGAGAGTTTTCTTCTTTTCATTTATTCTTTTGAAAATTTAATTTAATATCCTCTCGTCGGAGCAGCAGGTTCACGCAGTTCTAATTAAATTCTCACAGCGAGGAACTTCCATCCAAGGATAAAGATTGAGAAGGGGGTTTAAGGGGTTTAGGTGGCTCCGATATTACGTAGTGGGGTTGTCCGAAGGTCCTGTCCTTACGTCACGCGCGTCTAACGCGCGCTTGTCCCTGCGAGTGTCGTTCATTGTATCGCGAAACGCGCCTTTGTCCCAGCATGTGCGCCCATTACATCTTACCTGACTGTATTATACGGACATGAGCGTGAATGGCTGTCAAGGCAGGTGCCGGAGCTATTTGAGAAATGGATCACCGAAGACTACTCGCTGCTTCTCCCCATTCCCACTCATCTTGCACCTTCCAAAATCCGCCACTAACGATCCTTCTCTAATCCCGATCGTTTTCATGAAACTACGCCACGTTGGATTTGCAAAATTCCAGATGATTTATCGTCTCGGAGATTATCCACGTATAGGCGCCGATATAAACACTTTTATTCATTTTCCAAAATGACACAGCGTAAATCATTTATTCAAACACTATTTTTTCCTGCGATTATTGAAAAAGAAACAATAGAAAACGCAGTCGTTGAAAGTAATTGAAAAAATGATGATTCTGGGAGGGGAATACGGGGAAAGGTAACGAGCGCATACGAGAAATCGCCGTCGAGTCGAATGTACAAAGTTTGCCCGAGAAAGATCCTGACGGGGTCGCGTTACGCCGAGCACTTGGCAATCGTCGTCGAGGTAGCTAAACGGTAACGCTCTTGTGAAATTGTGGCTGAAATTCGAGTCAGGGCTCGTAGCGGCGGTGCGGAAAAGTGAAGCGACGGCGGCAGGGAGCGGAATGGTCGCTATAATGGAAACTGGGACAGTGGCGTTTAGAAATTGTTCCAGTAATCGGGCCGGATAATTAAAAGCTACCTTCGCATTGTTATTACGTATGTGCATGGCTCTATTCGTGCGCACGCGCACCCATTCTCATGCCTTTTCGACCTGGCCTGAGTTAAATCGGGATTTAACCATCGACGAAGATGTCTCAGAATTTCGACGCTACGGAGAGAAACTTTCGTCCCAAGTAGCAAACTGATACGTGAGAAACTTTAACCCAATTTATCTCCATGCGATAGATACTTGACCCATTACGATGAATAACGCAGGACGGGCTAGAAATCAAATTGCTAGAACAGTCGATAAATCTTATATAATTAGACAAACATTTCCTATAGTTTTACAAACAAAAATTAATTTAAAACTACATGCACCAAAAGAACATATAGTTATATAAAAATATACTAAATTTAAAAATAAAATATACTGCACAAACTATTGTTTTCCTTTTTTTTATTCGTGATGAAAAATATGTCTCAATTCGAGTTTAACTTTCAATAAAGTATCGAGGACGTTATCTTTACTTCGGAATAGCCCGGCTGTTCCTGCCAGCCCGGCAAAATCCTATTACAGTTTAAGCGCTCGTCGCCGTAATTCAATCTTTAAGTCCCTCGGACAGTCGCGAGACTCCGCGCCTTTCTTCGCCATAAAATAGCGATAGTCAGTCCAGGAGCGACGAGGAAAAAATTCGAGTTTCCTGCGCCCCGAACAATAACCCTCAGAAAAAATCAATTATTTATCCGGAGATAATTGTTTGTGATAATTAATAGCCAGTAATTTTGATCTTATTACACGCGAGTATTGAAACCTTTTTTTCTTTTTTGTGTTTCAGGTGAGTACCGAAAAATTTTCTATCGCGAAGCCTCTACATTTTTTATTGTGGTTACAAAAATGTCGTGGTGAGTACATTTATATTTCATTCTCTTATTTATTTTTCGCGTATATTGCTTTTGAATTTATTTGAATTCAAATAATATTATTTTTTGGGGGGACAAAATATAAATTTAATGATTTTTTTCTCAACTCCGCTCTAACCCCTCGACGCCATACACGTCTGAATCTGGCGTAAGAGCGAAGCATACGATGCCACTTGTTTCTCTCGTCGTCGGTGAACGCTCCTCCCTGGCGTGTGTGCGGCCGGAGGGTTGACGGGCGACACTGGAGGAACGTGTGCGGCAGACGACGGAAATGCACTTCGTAAAAGATGTCACGAAGGTGGTGGTCAACCTCTCTCTATATTTTTCACTACATCAACTCTTCATTGATTCGAAACATTATTTACCATCAAATTAGGACTTAACAATAAGTAAAATAAAATACGAAATATGAAAAATTGTTCGACAAGTCGTGAATAATTATTAATAGACATAGCAAAATATTCTTCAACGTTGAGAAATTTCGTGCTCGCTCGAGCCTGCGAAAGTGAAGAAAACGAGAAAAGAAGACGAGGAATGAAGAACATAAAAATTGAAAGATAAATCGAACGAACAAGTTTCTCGAGATTTCCGTTCGCGAGGAGTTTCGTTAGTAGTTTCGGTGTCGTCTGCGTCGAGCCGAGAGAGAGAGAGAGAGAAAGAGAGCGCGTTGAATCGCTGCTGCTGCTGCAGCCTGCAGTAGCAGCATCGATTTTTCACCCTCAGGCCGTGTGTCGTCTCCGTCGACGTCTCGTGTCGCTCGTCCTCTCTCTTCCTCCCACTCTTTAACTCTCTCTCTCTCTCTCACTTTCGTCGAAGCCCCGAGAGAGAGAGATAGGAAGACAGCGCGGAGGAGTAATGACGGAGAAAAGAGAGAGAGAGAGAGAGACGACGCGAGAGGGCTGAAAAGGGGGTAGGCTGCATACGGAAAGTCATCGCGAGTCATTGACATCCACTGGCGTCGCGAGGGGACTCCCGACGCGTAGGCGGACGACATCAAGTGTCGAGACTCGTGGCCTCCACCCAACTCTGCTGTTTGTACATCTCTCTCCGTCTCTTTCTCTGTGACACACACGTACACGATTTCGCCATACGTACACCATTTTATTCCACACACTATGCATACGTCCGTGCACGTATATATCGACGACGAGGGGAGTGAACTCCCCGTGAGTCGTGCACACACGCTGAAAAGCGAGAGAGGGAGAGACTCGTTTCGGCTGCAACGAGAGCGTGCAACCCTCAGGAAAGCGCATGCATCGAGGAATCCGGCATCACGTGTGTATTTTCGCGAGAAGTATATATACGAGAAGTATATATATATATATATATATATATATATATATATATATACACACGAGAGCGTCACACAGATCCCGCATAACGCGCAAGAAATTTTTCCTCGTGCGCGTATCGCGCATTCGGTCGACAGAGTTTGCCTCCCCGATTTTTGACCGTGTGCGTATACTTTTAACACACGTTTCGTCACATCGATGCGACTTCTCTCTTTTCGGCCTTTTTATTCTCTCTTTTTCTTTCTTCTCTTCTTTCCTATCTCTCCCCGCGGTACGAGTCCCGCGCCGTACTTTTCTCAAAAGAAATGACGTCGACGACGGATTTCGTTTCTCGGTGTTTCCAAGCTGTTTCGTATACGAGGGCTTTCGCGTTCTGTGCGGAATTTTATTCGTCGGAAAGTTCAGTGGCGGAACCCGAAACGGGGGCTCGGAGAATATGCGCGAATCTGTATGGCGCGCGAATCTTGAAACCACACGAGATACGTGTTTCGTGTATATACACGCATATATGAAAAAGAAATTTATATATAGGAAAGCTATAGTATATATATTTTGGAGGATATACATTTGAGAGCGAAAATTCGATACGGGGGTGCATTACTCGAGAAAATGCACTTGCTCTGGAAAGAAGAATGGCGACGGTGGGAAATATTGAATAAAAATGTAGGACGAAAACGGCGTTACCGGACGTCGACTCCATTTTCGTGAAGCGCGAGACGAGCTCCCCGGGCCGTGTGCTCCTCTCCGTTTCGCGGGGATAAGACGCCGAGGAGCGAGGATAAAAAAGGAGAATAAGAGCGAGAGCGAGCAGGTAGCGGTCTCTTATCCTAAGAGGGCTCCTTGCAAAAGGATTGGGTTTCGCATTCCCCTCTCGAACTTCTTCTCCCGATGATGAGGCCTTTATATTACTCCCGTGCATGCAGCCTCGGAGCTCCTGCTTCGCCGAGATGGACTTGAGTTCCGGGTGACGCCTCGGGTTACCAATCATCCCACACCGAGTCTTTTTTCAGTCACCCCGTCACGCCATATTCTTTCCAAATACGTCTCTCGAGACTATAAAAAACAAATATTATAAATAAAATAATGAATAAGAAATAAAATAATGAATTAAATATCTATAGAGTAATCAACATAAAATTTTTTTATATTGATAGAAGTTTGTTGTTCAAATGTTTGGTACAATATTTTTTTTGTCAAACTATTTAAATGTAGACAATTCAGTTTACATATCTATATTTTAATTTTTATTTCATTGAAATCAATATTTTTTAAGTAATTTCATTATAATTTTATTCATTTATTAATATTTAATTATAACTCAATTATTGAATATCATTTAAAATTTGATTACATGCATGTCGATTTAGTCTCGGAATATCGCCTTAATTTTATCTACCAGTTGTGTAAAATGCCTGCACAGCACTGGCTTCACGATATTCGTGGACAGAGTTGTATACATAAATACTGGTTAGAATGCGCGTAAAATCGTTCCAATTGGACTCTCGTATAGTTTCCGCGATATTCAACGGGGTTTCGTATCGTCATGCAAACGTTACGTAAACAAGATTAGTGAAACATCATCCCAGTAAATTTATATACGCGCGCGCGTTATTCACGTCGAAATCACTGACCCGCTTTCTTGGCGGGATATACATTGAAATTTAGAATTCCTCCTTTCGCGAGAGTAAGGCTCGCGAGGAAAGAATGAGAATAATAATCGTAGCAGCAGCAGCAGCAGAGGTTGAAGAGCGTATACAAGCGAGATGATTAATCCCCGTGTCCCGCTAGTGTTTTTTTTCCAAGCCGGTAAAACACAAGAGAGAGCAAGAGAGAGAGAGAGAGGGAGGAGCGACGAAATCCTTTATATAAATCTCTCGCATGCACATCGCCGTATCGCGGACGGTAATTCCTTCTTATCGCCGGCAAATTACAATTCGTTAGGCGAATGCGTTTTGTGGATGATAACGTAATTATGGACTCCGATACGAGGAGTCTTGTGCACACGAAAGGGGACCTAAACACGATTTTTCCTCTTCCTTCCGTCCCTCCTCAATTTTTCCAGTTCTCTCCCCTCTGAAAATTATTAGACTGGTTCTCCGGCGGGCTGATGGCCGCCTAGCCGTCGATGCCCTTCGTACACGTTCTGGGCACGTCGCGACGCTCTCCGGGGAGAGAAAAGCGCACCGGGACCGCGCGAGAGAGAGAGAGAGAGGGAGAGAGCGAGCGAGACGGGGAGAGAGTCTTGATTTATCGTGATTCACTCTTTAGTAAAGCGACGCTTTAATTACGGTCAACGATAACGCGGCTTACGCACGCCCACTCATAACTCATAGAAAATCTAGAATGCTCATACACACGTATACTCGCGGGCTTTGCACACAGAGATTTATTTGGCCCCGCCGTGCGTTTATTTACACTCACACACGCGCTGATTTATTCGAACACGCGCTCATTTATTCGCGCACACGCGCCCGGCTCATTTCCTCACGGACGCGTCAAAGTGTTGGTGGTTATTCAGATACGTGTATATGATAATCTTCTCCATTCTCTCGGCAACGACATCAACGCGCCGTAAACTTATCATGCTTGAGCCCCGGCCACCAAGCCAGAAACCATAAAATATAGATTAAGTCTCACGTGTTTCGCATCAACGGGCCTGCCCCCGACTTTTATAGGCTCCATGCTTTTATCAGATTAGTGTTTTCCTCTAATTTCCATCCGGCCCTTATATTCGACCCGATACACTCTCTTTCTCTCTCTCTCTCTGTTAAACAACAACGTGATTACAACGAGTTTGGTTAAGAGATTATCCCGTGAGCCTTATTCGCCCGGATCTTCCGATCGCTCTCTTGTTATTCTATAGAAAACGGTACTTGGACTTATTTTTTAATGATGACGTTTGAACTATATCCATGGTTCAGATGGTTGTGTCAGGAGCTAACTTTGCGCTTGATTGAACAAAAATTTGGATAAAATCAAAACTTCAGCGTCTAATTCTTAATGAAGCGTAAATCTTGATTTATTTTTTATTAAGAAGAAAACAAAAAAGAGAATTTTCTCCAATAACCCTACAATCAATTCAATAACATATAATTATTGAAAACTTGGAATGGTCAAAATATGTCAAAAATTCCTCGGTTTGGAGATGATAAATATATAAGAGTCGCAGCCGCTCTCGACTGTATATAAATGTAAATGTCTATACTTTTTTTTATTTTAAATAATTTAAACATTTTTGATCCTTGAAAGCAATTACTAAAAAAATTCTTTATTTTTAATGTTCCCATTTGTATGTATAAAAAAATGAAATTCTGTTGAAAGATACACACGTTGTTGTGATAAAAAAAGAATAAATGCAATATAAAAATTCCGTCGTTTCGAAATTCAAAGAACGCGACGGAGAGACACTCCGGCTTTTTGGCACGAGAGGATGGAAAATGGGAAACTGGCTGAATCAGCTTTTCGGTCTGAGCGGAGTCGAGAGCTGACCTCATCCGGCTGGTTTCCTTCGTCTCGCGTTTCATTCTTTGCCTCTTACCGGCGATTTTTTCGCATGTCGGTCAACCCTCGCGCGATCCCCGCAAACTCCCCGGGGTCTGACGTGGTTTTGCAGAAAAATACCGTAAGCGCGTCGGGAATAAGGGACTGCGAGAAAAAAGAGGAAGAGAGAGAGAGAGAGAGAGAGAGAGAGAAAATGTAAAAATTTTCGTACTGGCGCGAGCGAGCGAGAACGAAAACGGGGCTCGCGGGTATCCGTTTTTCCCGGTGAAGAGATTCGTGGTTGGGGATAGCGCGTTGCAACTTGGAGGGAGAGCGAAATCCTCGGATGAAAAGTTTCTCCCGCGGGAGTGCAACGGAGAAAAATACACGCGGAATCGGAAAAAAGGGGAGAGAAAGAGAGAAAGAGAGAGAGAGAGAGAGAGAGACAAAGGCGTGGCGGGAGAGGCGAGAGAGCAAACGAAAAAAAGAAATGAAAAAAAAAGAGAAAAGTAAAAATAAAAAAAAAATGAAAAAAAATCAGCCACCGGGTTAATTTCCTCTGCCAACGCTTTCTTTCTCGCCCAGCTAGATATACGTATCTCTGTACACCCTCTCGTTACAACCGCCTAGCCGTTTATAACGAAGCTTCGACTTGGGAATTGTATCTTTTTCGTGTCTCGCCGTTTTTCCTCTCTCATTCTTCTCTCTGTTTTTACCGAACTCCCTAAACAAATCGTCCATTTGTATTTCAATCGAAAAAAGTCCTTAGCGGTGTGCTATTATCCCATTTTTGTATCATTAGTGATTTTTTCGATTTTTTTCTCTTATTTACACTCTTCACGTTTTTATTTTGTATGAAAATAAAATTATCCGAGTTTTTGTCATCGCGAGTGCGATTTGTCTCGAGCTTTGAGTTCCTCGACGTACATCTTGAATTTACAATGCAAACTGTCGTGCAAATACGTGTCTGTATTTTGCACAGTGTCGTAGAAATATCCTGGTGAGGATTCGAGGACGCAGCTAATATTGTAATGCGAGGCACGCGAGGAATTCGTCCGTAAACTTTGGGCCATCGTCGGCGATAACGCGTCCAAAATTCTAGAATTTCTTCCTTATATCTGCATCCCTCTCACATCTCTCTGCTGTATCTCTCAAATAAATTCCTCTCCCCCCGAACGACCCGCTGATGATTAACTCCAGAGAATTATATTTATGGAAATGCTCCAGAACAATGGCCATTTTTTATTTTTAATACTTTCGACGAGAGCACAATCGTACTTTTTCACCGTCAAATCCTTCATTCTCATACATATATACACGAAACACCAATTTTCGATCAAATAATTTTCTCCAGTGAATCGTGAACAGCTTTTGCTATCGCAGAGATATTTTATTCGAATTCGGCGTGAATTTTTTTTCGTCGTTCATATATAGAAAAAAAAGGATATCAGAGCAAAAGATTGCAAACTCCCAAAGCTTATTTGGTTATTATTATTATTATTATATCATTATATTTTCAAAAGTGTTTGGGAAACCGCATTATCGTTTTGTTCGGTATTATCTCATTGTCGTTTATAGCTGGATATTTTTCATTCAAATTTAAAATGATCACGAGCGCACCTGCGGGTCTGATTGTGATTATTGGCTGACCAGGAGCGGGAGGGATTTTTTTCCAGTTCATCTCGTCCGATTCGGCAACGGATGAAAATTCCACTGTGCCGAACAGATAAAGCTCAAGAATCAGAGCTTTCGTTCGCATATTTCCTCCCTCTATCGTTTTTTTCATCTTTTTTAAATTTTTATTCGCTCTTCTCGCTTTCTCTCTCTTTCTGCGCCTTTCTCTCTCTCCCAATCCTTCTGTTATCCAATTCGGTACTGTGATACATTTCATCGAATTTCTGGTGTATAACACCCAGATTTCATATATCGCTTTTTATCGGTTATTTCGTTGTAGCCGACGACGAGTAATGACATTTTTTCAATTTATTTCATATGTATATATGGATATATGTACGTTTATATAATTACCCCTAGGAAAATACTCTCACGACCTTGGAGACTACATATATATATATATATATATCTATTTTTTACGTAGATTTTTTTTTAAATAGAAAAAAAGTGTTTTTATTCATTCATGTTAGTTTCGTAACGATTCAGTAAAATAAATAAAAAATAAAGTGCATATCAGACAATTGGTTAATGCAAAGCGCCTCGAAGCACTTGCAATTTACGTGCGAGTAATTTGTAATATAAGCGAAGCAGTTAAAAAGTGAAATAAAAAGAAAAGCGGAATAAGAAGGATCATAAATTAAAACGTTCACGCGATCGTGCGTTGTGCAAACGAACGGGAATGAGCGCGAGTTAGAGGGAAAAATTATACGAGAAAGGAAGAGAGAGAGAGAGAGAGAGAAAGCGAGTGAGATGAGGGGAAGAAGAAAAAATCGCGAATGAATACACAGAGACGAGAGGTGTGCGAGGGTATATGTATCGTGATAGTACACTTGAAAAAGGGATGTTTTTCCCTCTCTCTCTCTCTCTTTTTTTATACAAGTATAGAGACGAGGCTGACGACGAAGCTCCAGAGACGCGACTACAATCCCTCTCGTCGCGTTTGCTTCACCGAGGAAGATCGCGCTTCACCTACCTCCCTATTTTCATTTTTTTTCCACCTTTTTTCTTATTATTTTTTTATTATTTTTGCCCCTCTCACTCTCTTCTCGTCTTTTTTCTTCCTTTCCCTCCGCTCTGTCTCCCTCACTCAACAACTTACGATCCCCGATGGGAGCGCGCTTCTTGATGTGTGACTTCAATGGCCGTGTGTTACATCCACACAAACGAGCCTGACAGAATGCAGTCTGGATTGAGGGTAGCGAATTGCAACGATGAGTTTCCAGCCCGCGTTCACCTACGAGAATTTTCTTTCTCCTTTCTCTCTCTCTCTCTCTCTCTCCCACGTTCTCTTTTTGTCCTTTTTTAGTTTCTCGACTCACACAGTTCCGGCTCGCGTCGATGGAACTTTTTCCGCGTGGTGTTAACAGCTCCGTCTCGCTTTTTTGCCTCTTTTCCTCTCGCCCGCCCGGTCTTTTTTTTTCTCCGCGTGTGCACCCTGTAGTGTCAAAGGGGTGGTGGAGGTGAGAGTCGAGGAAGAGGCGTGCAACGCTGCCGACGTGCACCCGGCCTGGAGGGAGAGAAAAAGGGCGTAAAAAGTGACGGGGCGAAGGGAAATGGGGTTGAAGAGAGAGAGAGAGAGAGAGAGCCTCCGAGGGTGCAGCGTGGAGTAGGAAAGTGTCTAGACAGACGGGGTGGTTAGGCTGGCTGGCTCTTTCCCTCCTTGCCTTCCCCCCCTCCCGTTTGGATGACTGCCTACCGTTTTTCACTGACTGACGTCACACCAAAATCCGAAGTCATTACAGCGAAAATGATTTCTTCGTCGTTGCAAATACTTCACTCTCACAATATCGTTCCTTTTTTTTATTTTACTCTATAAACACACGCTTTTTTTTATTTTGCTTCGTTTACGAGAAAATTATTATTGTTTTTGTACTTTTTGTTTTTTTCTTTTTCTTCCTCATTTTCATCGATTTATAAATGTTGCATCGCAAGTTCCGGGAGAGAAAATTATCTTTCGGCGATAATAACAGAACTTAGGAATATGAAGCATGTAATGAAGAATAAGTGGCTGAAAAAAGGAATCGATGAGAAAATTGGGAAGGAAACGAGGACAAGTCGCTTTTCTCGTGCGGGGTGATATTAATGGCACATTTTCATGCAAAGCCGCGAGTCAAATATACTTTGCTGTCTCAGACTGAATATTTATCGAAATTAATTTTTTTACGAGCATTTTTTCCATATTTTTTTGTAGATTTTTTTTCACGAGTAATTTTTTTCACCATATTTCTTATGACTCGTATATCATTCGTATTTTTATTCAAATTTACACTATATGTACTTGCAATTTTCGGAAAAATGTTTGCTCCCTCGGACACGATTATTGGGAAAATCCTTAAATCTCGGATAAGCCGATGAACAAGCCTGTAAAGTCAGTAAGTGCATTTGGCTTAGATGAAAGGAGGATTTTACACGAAAGCCTAAACAATCCCTTCAGCTTGGCAGAGACGGAGAAAAAAGAGACAGTGTGGGGGGAGAAAGAGAGAGAGACACGTTTGCGCTGCACCGACGTGTATTTGCTTTTCGCTTTGCTATATACTTTACCTTGTCACGATGTGTACACACACAAGAAGCTTGATGCGCTTTGCGTAAACATAAGTTATTTAGAGTCCTGAAAAAAAAAACTTTTACGCTCGGTTCTACTTTTTAACTGCAAACGCAAATGTTCCACGTGAACATTTTCTGAAGCAAATTGACAGTTGGAGAGTTATCTGCAGAAAACTTTTTGTTTGACATCCTTTTTTTCTCTTTTTTTAAATTCTATACTGTCTTTGTTTTGTTTTTGACACGCTGATACGTTTTACGACAAAGTGAGTAAGCGAGGATCGTCTTTAACAGGTGGAAGTATACGAGGGAAGGTGAAACCACTGCTTGCCGAACAGTGTGTAGAGACCTCGAGCTACCGTTTCTTAGCTCGGGGCTTAAACCCCTCCGTCCCTCATATTCGATTTCAGAGCTTCTCCTCCCGTTTGCAACACAATCTACGCGAGCACGTATATATATAAATTCGCCGACACGGACGCGCCCGAATAAATATCCTCTCGATTCCAGTTTTATCAGTTCGAGCTTCTCCCCAGTCACGAAATATCGATGGCTCCCCTGGAGCGAAATAAAATCTTTCCGCGTTTTATCGCATTATATGGATATTTTTTTCTTCAATTTCTTTTTTTAAATATTTCAAACTTTAATTCAGTGTTCTCGCGACTCTTTTGAACGAGATCGAATTTTTCGAAATTATTTCGAGAAATTTCCGACTCGGCAAGAGTCACACGGGAGTGAAGAATGAAATCGGGAGATTATCGTTAATTGAGCGGATTAGAGAGTGTCCCAGAATATCCTTATATCGGGGTCTGGCTATCTCGAGAAATTATTTTAATTATTCTTCGAATTCTCCGCAGACTTTTACGAAAGAGGAATAAGAGAACCGGAAATCTTATTCTCATCGATACGATAAAAAAAGCTCACCTCATGGCCGAGAGCTCTTTTTTTTCATTAGAGAGGCTTGAAAAAGCGTAAAATATATTCAGCGACGATGATAATGAATTGGTTGTTAAGTAGTGAAAATTGGCCAATTAGACAAAGTGGCCCCGGAGCTTTTCCTCGAGTTTTTATGGCAATCACCGCGCGGGGCTCCTATATCTCTCACCTCATTCCCGGTTCTTCCCAAAGGGGGACGAACCTCGCGGCCACGAAACCAGAGGAATCTCATCACTGTGATGGATTCGTCCTTCTCTTTTCCACTTTTCGCTCATTCTCTGTCTCTCATACTCTCAGTAGGCAAGAAAGAAAGACGAATGCAGAGATTTATAACGTCTTCAAGTGTCAAAGCTATTGAGACGAATGTCCTTTTGGAACTGTGAGCAAAAAAAAAAGAAAAACTGAAGATTCCATTTCAACTGATCGTATATTTTCTTTCTGAGACACTTTTGCAATATAAAGGAGCAGCGCGACGGTTCGATTTCTCCCTGCGGACGATAACTTCTCGTCGAATGACGAAAAAAAAAACGAGAAGAAGGGAGAAATGATCGTATTATGCGATTTCGCGTCTTCTTATTCGATCCGGGAGGGGACGGGGGGGAGGACGGTAATCATAATCCAGGTTTTAATCGAGTTGAGGTTCAGTGACACGGAAATTTTTCTTAATCCATTGCCAAGCGATCCATTAATCGCCCAGTCACGATTCATTTCGCGATTTGAGCAAACGAACGACGATCGACAGAGTTCGCTCTTCTTTTTTTTTTTTCTTTCCAAGTTTAAATTAGAATGAATCTTGGAATTGGAGCAATGGGCCCTTAACGATTTTTGTTTATCGAACAGCTGTGTGTCGAATCGTTCATCGCTCGTCGATACATCGTAACGGGGGGGGGGGGGTGCATGGATTGACCGGAAGTGAAAGAGAATATGCTCGATAGTTGGTCAGGGAGAAAAAGGGAGTTCTCGCTAAAGTGGTTTCCTGGGATGCTTCGGAATAGCCACTCCGTGCATGACGCTTGCTCTGCTCGCTCCGGAAAAAAATGGAATGGAGAAGGAGAAACGCGGCGGGAAAAGAGGAAGAAAAACCAATATCGCTCAGCGGGTCCGCCGAGGGAATGCCGGCGAGACGCGAGCCCGGTGACCGTGCCAGACTTTATTTCGTGATTTTTAAACGGGAGATTGATTGCATCGTGAATCTCGCTGGTCGAGCCCTGTCCGATCTACCGATTTCGCTTTTCTATCTTGATTCTCCCGCTACATCGCTCCTACGGCAAATGTCACTAATATTTTTAGCCTGTCCGAAACAGGGACAGAGAACGAACGAATTTTTCGTCCTCGTCATCGTTCCTGACACTCTCACGGGTATAATCTCCGAGAATCGTTCGACGCCTCGGAGATTCCTCGTCCCCTTGATTGGAAATCTTTTTTCTTTCGTTTTTTTTTTTACTTCTTTTTATTTCTCTCTCATGCGCTCTATTCTTTTTCACTGTACAAAGCATACGTGCATAACGAACTTTCATTTATTACATTTTTGCCAAATTTCCTGATGCCGAATGAATAATTAAAAATTGAGGGACAAAAAATTAACGGAAAATATGCATCGCACGTCGAGATATGCAAGCGACAGCCAATAAATTTCGTCATTATTTATAACTACTCCGAACACGCTCGGTGTGACGAAACGATCCGTAAATTTGAGCGTAAATTCACTCGTCATCAAAATTTTGTCGCGTGAAATATATTGCTCGGGTTGAGATGACAGAAGAGTCTACAATATACGTGCATACCAATAAAATAAAATAAATGAACAAAAATAAAAAATGATAAATAAGGTAAGCCCTATAAAAATATAGAAAATGATGAAGTAGTGTAATAAATATATATTAGGAAAAGGTGACGTTTGAGAAAAATAGCGAATTCGACGTTGAACGTTTTTAATTCGTTGCACGGAATAATAAGAGAGCACGGTGAAATCGAATTATACGGGGGCTTGGTATCGCGAGATGAGGAGCACGTCGATATTGGTTCTCCTGGCTGATAACGAAATTATTCGATAGGTCAAGTGCCAGAGGGCGCATGAAAAGGATAAAGGGCAAAGAGGAAGGAAAAGGGCTCCGAGGAACCGACGACGAACTCTACGACACACACGCGCACGTCGTGTGTGTTCCTCTAATAAGTGGTTCATAATGGTCGCTTAAAAGGTCAAAGTGACCGAGACCGCGCACGTCAAGATATAAACGCAAGTGATTAGCCGGAAAAGTGCCACGAGAGAAATTTCTGACCAACATTTTTGCACCAATATTTCTCGGATCGATACACGCTCGAAGCAAAAGTTGAAATTATTGATAAAGGAGATTTGTGTCATCATGAAATACATACATATTTCAATATAATAATTCGAGGGAAATAATTTATGAGAGAGCTTTAAAGAATAAAGATGTATTCATTAATTCATTCGTTTGGGAGACTTATCGTTAAATATTTAACGTTTCGTTGTTGCACGGGCGTACAACAGGGCTTGTCGGAAAAGAGGTCTAAATTTTACCAACTGACAAACTCCGGGGCAAAGCCTTTAATGGATACTCAAACAGGCTTTTCCATGCACACGCGCATTTACTCTCTTTTCCCTGCATATTATCGCTCTCCCTCTCTAAGAGCCTCTCTTTCTCTCAACTCGGCAGGATCCGAGTAAACATCTCTCCGATATTGACGAGCCTTCGTGGAGCTCTCAAACTTCATTTTCATTTAGCCGAACGTGGTTTCGAGCGAGGCTCTCTTCCGGGCCTCCCTGATGGCGTCTATTATTTTCAGCCTCACTTCCTATACCGCAAATTCGGAGCACGCATCCCTCGAATTAATACGTAACGCAAGCGTTTCCGAACTCGAGGATCAGCGGATTAGCGCGTCCTTTCGCGAAAACCCTTCTATATACTTTCATCATTCTGCGAGAGAGCCTGCTCCCCATTGCTGATAAATTTTCACACCAATCTTTCTTTTTACGTTCCTTCTTTTGTCTCATTTTTTTAACTCTGTTTTATTTCAATAAGTTTCAATTGAATATAATGACAAAATTTTTCAATGAAAAATTTCAATTTTTCACAGGTAAAAAAAAGTACGTATCCTATCCTATATATTAAAAAAGACATGAGGCCTCTATAATAATCGATATTCATCGGAATTGAGCGCAGAATGACCTTGATGTTTGAATCATTTATTTCGTCTTGCAAAAATTTTCAGGAATTACCTCTATATTATGAAATCGATATTGTCGAGCACACAAAAAAAGATAGGGCCACTTGAAATTTTGAGATTTTTCTATTTTCGATTCTCAAAAAATCAGGCTGGAGGTCCTTGAAGACGCTGAATTTTTTCCGCTCATGTGAAAAAAACTTGCAACACAATTTTTTATTATTTATATCAAATATACCTGGTCAAATATACCTGAATAGTTCGGAGATCGTAAACGTAAAAGAAAGAGAGAGAAAATTTGTCGAGCGTAACGAGGAAAAAAATTCCAAATTTCCGAGCCTCGACTATTGTTTATCCATGATGGTGATTATTCGTTGAGGTCGAGGGAAAAACCGAACACGGTCTTGATTATTTGGATTTTCGACTGAATTTATTAGGCCAGTATAAAGTGTCGGGGTAATACGTGTCGGGTCTCGCCAGGTAGTTCGTTATCGAAAAACATTTCGTAGAAATAATTCGACAAGTTCTATCGAGTGTCAGTTTCAGTGATTTTTAATCACACGAAAAGTGAATAGTTTAGTGTTTCAAATTTATAATATCGTTTCAAAATACTTTATAAAAAATGTCAGTGCGCATGAAAGTGCTATACAATTGATTCAAATAATCTCGATCTTGCTATTTTTTCCTACATATTGTATAATTTCCATTATATTATGCACTCTTTTTCAAGTCTATTAAATTCGAACAAACAGTTTTTCAATAGCTGTTTTGCGTCGAATAATTGGATTTTTCATCATAAATTATTAGTCCTATATATTTTCAATTGCCCAAATAGATTTGATGCTTCGTTTTTTGACTTGATTTTTAAAAAATGCAAAAATATTGAGTTTTTTTGTGAGGTGTTAGTGAAGAAAATGCGAGGACCATATGGAACGTGTATTGAGCAGAAAATTAGGCAGATTCGCTTCGTTTCGATGAATCACTCTCAATAAATCTGATTTCATCAAGAGAAAGGTAAGACATCGCTAGCTGAAATTTTTATATATAAACGAGCAGAAATGCGGCCGCTTTTTCCTCTCGCTTTTTTCTTTTCAACATGTTTGAATTGATATTTCGCAATTCTTCTAGGCGTATACTTCATACAACTTCGCATAATGCGCTCTATTCCGATAAATTGATTATGAACTTCATGTCGGATCTTTTTTAAAATAAAATATTCGATTGTAAAATTTTCTGTAGATAACAAAAATATTACTTATACGGCGGGGCGCAATCCAAGAATTAATATAGAAAAAATAATAAAACTTATCCGAAAATCAGTTTTTTGGCTAATTCTATATGAATTCATGAATTTCGCCCAGAATAATTATCATTTTTGTTATCTACGAAAAATTTCCGATCGAATAGGCTCTTAAAATCGAAATAAAAAAAATTTCAAAAAATTTGGTGGGTCACACTGAGTCTCGTGTACCCATGAAAATTTCAATTGGCCATTTCTTTTCTTACTTTTCTCTTGACGAAATCAGCTTTATTAAGGGTGATTCATTCAGAGACGATGCGAATCTCCCTAATTTTTTACTCAATATGTTCCTTGGGCCTTGCACTTTATTCACCACACCATACAAAATTCAATATTTTTTTAATTTTTTTTTTAATCAAGTTATAATTGGACCATCGAATACTATATACTATACAAATAGTACTATACTATACATATAGTACTAATAATTTATGATGAAAAATCTAATTATTCGAAGCAAAACCACTATTAAAAAAATGTTCAAGCGAATTTAAAAGACTGCATAAGTTTAATGTAACAGAAATAAAACACTGAGATTTTTTGAAGTATTTCGAAACGATATTATAAATTTGAAACACTTGAAACACTATTCACTTTTCGTATGATTGAAAATAACGCTGACACTCAATTGAACCTGTCAAATTATAATGGAATGTTTTTCGGTAACAAACTACCTTGTAAAACCCGACACGTCTTACCCTGACACTTTCTACCGGACTACTGATTTTAAATTGAGTCGAAAATGCGAATAATCAAGGCCGTCTTCGGTTTTTCACTCAACCTCGACCGATTACCATGGAAACAATAACCGCCGAGGGATTATCAAAATTACACGTACAAGTTATAATAAAAGTGAGCTGAGAAAATTTAGCGTGTTCAAGGACCTCCAGCCTGATTTTGGAAGATTCAAAAATAGGAAGATCTCAAAATTTCAAGTGACGATATCTTTTCGTGTCTTCGATGATATCCACCTTATGATGAGTAATTCCTTAAAATTTTTGCAAGATAAAATTAATGATTATAATATCAAGGTCATTATTTCTAAAGCAGCGCACGTTAAATTTTTTTTTAATGAGTGGAGATTAACTAAAAGTCAATGTGTTCCGCATAATGCGCTCTATTTCGATGAATCAACTAGAGGCCTCATGTCTGTTTTAATATATAGGATAAGTCTACATGAATAGTAATGAAATTCTTATTATCCTATGCTATATTTACAAAGAGATGAAGCCTCTAATCGGAATAGAGCGCATTATGCGAAGTTATATGAAGTATGTGCCTAGAAGAATAGCAAAATATCAATTCAAATATGTGTTGCTTGTAAGTATAAAATGGCAATGAAATTTTTAAAAACTGTGTTCTTCTATAGATTTCATATAACGATTTTAATTTTGCCAGATAATATATGACTTTTTATAACCAAAAATTTGTAATAAACGTGAACTATATTTTTCCACTAAATAAAATTAATTAAAAGAAAACCAATTAATTCAATTTTACTGTAACTATAGATATACGGCCTTGCCATAACATGTTAATTCGCCGATTATATTATTTCTTTGATCATGCACTTTTTGGCGTCAATAAACTTACGACTGGGTTTTCAAATGGAAATTTATATATTTTCAGAAATTTCAATAATAAATTCTTAACATACAAATCATCTTTCAACAAACTTTTGACACTGGCTCTCGGCGTATTAAATTTATTTGATAAAGAGCTTAGAACGGTTATCGAAAAAAATGTTGCGCGATTTGCGAGGAAATGCTGGCAAGCTCGGGGGACTCCATAAATCGTGGCCGAGGCGCAATTAATCGAGCGCAAACTCCGACAACTTCGGAGTTATATACAAGCGACGAGGAGAAAAGAGGAGGAGAAGGAGGAGGAGGGTGGAATAAGAGAGAGCGAGAGAGAGAGAGAGAGCTCCAAAATACCGGTATCTCGTTGACCCTTGGTCATTCGCGAGAGTGTTCGGTGCCTTGATACTACCTCCAAGTTCCCGACACCGCGGCTTTCTCTCTCCGTCTCATTCGCCGGGGACAAACCGGTGGTGAGAGCTCTCTACGCGCCTTCGAAATATTTGCGGGAAAAAGAGAGAGGAGACGATGGAAAATGGAAGAAAAAGAGTAACGAAAGAAAAATTTCTCTCTCTCTCTCTCTCTCTCGAGATAAAAGGTCGGAGAATTCAAAGTTTACGCGAGACGGTTTGTTAGCCGGACCGGGCGATTCTCTCGCAAGCCAAACATAATAACAACGACCAATTAAAATACCTTATTACCGTGGAACAATACGGTTCCGCCGTGAAAGGGTAGCGCATTGCGCGATTTGTGCTGGTCAAAGAGAAAGAGACGAACAATGAGAGAGAAGGAACAAGTGAAAAGGACTCGAGAGAAGCGTTATATAGTGTCTCTCCGATGGTGTGAGAAAGGAGAGAAAGCCAAGAAAAGAGAAGAACTAATGGCATGCCCGTATATAATGTAACACTGCGAGTGAAGGAATACAACATTCCGTACTCCCAAAAAAGTTTAACCATCCACCATCCACTTCTTAACTTCCTATATAGTATAGATTTTATTTTTTTTTATCTCCAGTATTTATTTATATTATTTTTTTGTCTATGTTTTAATTTTTGTACATTCAATTTTTTATTTTTCCATCATTTTTCAATTTCATCAATTTTAATCGTCATTTTTATCTCTTTTTCTCGTTTCAAATATGGTTCGATGCACGAAAAAGAAATTTAAAAAAAGAGGTGAATATGGGGAGCTCTTTCAATTAAGGTTATATCGCGAAGCCCGCAAATCGTTAGCTCATTCAATCTGGATTATGCGTGTTTTGATAACGAGCATCATCATCACTACTATTATATCATCGACATCATTATTTTGGATTAAGCAAATTTCCGAAACACCAAGTGGCTCGTCAAAATCAAGGGAGCTTTCGCTCAACAATAAGAGCAGTCGACGAAATAATATGCGTGATGCATGCTGAAGCGCCGCCCTTTTATCGAAACACAGCGAGAGTCGCGGATATTAAGCACTTATCTGCATGGACCAGTAAATACTGCCAATGAAATTCAAGCCCCTGTAACTGGAGAGTGATTTCGAGTTTCTGGAAAGTCGCGAGCGATCGCCACCCTTTTTTATTCAATCATCACAATATTTTTTGAAATAATCGTAATCGCCGGTATACAAAAATAGATTTTTTTAAAATTTACATGAAAAATTGAAAAATTAAAAAGAGATTGCATAACTGCCAAAAGTAGGTAATTAATGAACGTTTGAGATTATTTTCTTTTCTGCATGATATCGAAAATTTAGCATAAGCCCTGAGGCGTTTTAATGCTTGGAGGAGTCTTCCCGGGCACAAACATATCAAAATTTCCAACGAGGTTTACCGTTCGAAAAAGCCAATTCGTTTCGGGCAGTAAAGGGGGTGTATAAGGACTCCTGGAAGCTCAGGATCGGCCATTCGCCCTGAAAGTCCAAATCTCCGTGATCGAGCCCCATCAAATACATTTAACGCCCTGTATGACTCGAGCGGAGCAAGCTCAGCTGCAATCTTGGAGTTTCACGGTCGATTTTGATGCGTCGGAGCTTTCGGATTACCCAGGGGTACTTTCCCCGCTTTCCGACGTTATACTCGCCACGAATCCCTGGACCGACGACACCCGGGCCAATTTTACGTATTCCTCCGAGATTATAACCTGCAGAATGCGATACAGGCGTCCCCGTCGTTCCTTTCTCCATTTCTCCTTAATTCCCCATTAAATTCCATTTCATGGGGACATTTCGAGAAGGCCACATATGTCGAAATACCGAAAATTTCCACCCCCGTCACCACCGCTTCAAAATAAAGTCTGTTTTTATTTATTTCGTTTTCCCATTAATTTTTCTATACTCGTGCTCGGATCCCATTGATAATTTTTTTTTTACAAATATCACGAAAAACGATTCCATTTATTTCTCTCTATTGTTCCATCGCCCTGCAAATCGCTTCGCCGAGATAACAGAGAAATAGAAAAATCGAACAATGGGGGCGAGAGATGTATTTCTCAGTCCGCGAATGTTTTAAATCAAATTTGTTTCACATCTACCCGCAAGAGCGGCCGCTCTTTCGTAATCCATTCGATTCTCGTTGTTCCGCCGATGTGCGTATACTTGCACGGCAAACGCCCGATTCCACACACGTGTCCGATGAAATGGGTCCAACTGCGCGAGGACTTTTATTACCTGTGTATAAATCTGGTCACCGCACTATCTCTCCGCGTTTTCCTCTCTCTCTCTCTCTCTCTCTCTCTCTCTGCATCCTCCTCCTCCTCCCATTTAATATCATTTTTTGTATCATTTTTCCTTTTTCCCGTAATGCCGCTAAAGCCGGGATTAATTCCTTCACGGTGAATCTCCATTTATAAATATGCGCGCGTTAGTTGAATGAAAAAATTTTTAAGAGCCTCCGCGTGTAATCTCTCTCTTTTTTTTTGGTCAGGATTAAAACTAACTTTTCTTTATTTCTGTTCCAGGTAAGTAAATCTTCCCCGTCTGACGACTCGATATATTCTACGACTCGGTGAGTGATTTTCCATGATTTACTCTCCGAATAACAATTTTATTGCGTTTGAATAATATTACTCGGGCTGAATAATATTTAAATAACTTTTGGATAAACACCGAATTTTTTTTGGGGTGAAATTTTCTTTGTCTCGGGGGAGACATCGGAGTTTCTAAGCTAAGTTTTTTCCGTGCACGAAGTTGGTAACTAAATCCCGCAAGTTGGGAGACGGTTATCTCCGACGAGAAAGGGGGAAGGGAAATGTACTCGCGACTTCTCTCTCCGGTCTTGTTTTTCCGTTCTTCGCGTTCGAGATACTTGGAAGCGCTCTCGTCGAGCTTCGTACACGCGGCGGCGCTGCTTCTTCCTGTATACACGCGTGGAAGCAGGAGAGCCACCGCCGAGCCGACCAAAATGCTCGCGCGCCCTCGCGACAAAAACAATATTTATCGGACTCGCCCTCCCTTTCCTCCGGTCCAACAAGACCGCGAGGACCATAACCATCCAATTCTCGATATAAGCGTCGTCCTCTTCGTTTCCCCGCGAAACGAGCCATCTTCGGAGCTCGACGCGCGTATCCCCAAAGTTTGTCCCAATTTCGATCTGAATTTGCAATAAATCATACACTTTTATCGGATAAAAAATATTAAATATATATTATTACACAATAAACGTATTTATATCAATGGAACGAGACAATTTGCTTTTACTGCAGCAAAAAATTGGGAGATGAACGTTTTTATGGGCTTTTTATAATGCATCGGGATGAGAGATAGAAAAAAATGTTGGGTCGTTCTGTGTCCTTCGAGTCCTGTACAAACGCCGCCCCGTTGGCTGATTGATTAACGATCAACGATCGCATTAAAATATATACTTTTGTCTCTTTTTCGGTTCCAACGGTGCTCTTTTTTGTTCGGGACAAAGTTTGATGAGATCTACCCCGTCGAGCCTCTCTTTTATATTGCGTTACACACGAGGCGAGACGTTAATTCGTTTCATCCTCTCGGCTCGGTGTGCCCGACGATTGAATTAGCAATAAAAATCTTTCTTTCGATCGCTCTCTTCTCCAGCATCTCTCCTCGTAGCCATTGGCCATCCGGTTCGAAGAATCGACCGTTTCGATTGTTCCTTTTACAGCCAAAATCATTATTCGAAGATTGCAAAACATTTAGTTGTGAATAATTTTTATTCTCATCTATTACACATTGCTTATTCAAATCAATTAAAAAATTTAATTTACACATATTATTTGACATAATATATACATTAGTTTGTGGTGGGGATATTACAGATCTTGAATATAATAATTAACAGATGTCCAACATTTTTTGAACAAAAAATTCGAGTCAAAACGAGGTTCAGAAAAAGTTTTATCACTCGTAGTACAATAATATATACCTTTTCACGTGGATTTAGTTTCAATGATAATACAATCGATCACACATCCTATAGGTAGATATAGTTTCAGTTGGTAACCGTATATGTATTCAAGTGGATTTAGTTTCATGATGAAAGATATTTATTGATACCATTAAAGAGACAAAAAATATATGCAACAACAAAAAAATTTTTAACAAAATCTGTAGATTTTTCAATGATTTTTTTGAAGAGAGATTTGAATCTCTCCGATCATTGAAAACTGAGTTTCAATTAAGAAACGCAGCTCGTGGTGAAAGGGTGGTGATGA
>JAPYYW010000174.1:78145-111281 GCA_030522545.1 Cremastinae sp. A BG-2022a | reverse complement strand
AAGACATGAAACTCATAATCAATTTATAGAGCGCATTAAACGAAATTGTATGAAGTATACGCTTAGAATAATTGTAAAACATCAATTCAAACATGTTGACACTGAAAAAGCGGCCGCGTTGCTGCTCGTGTAAAAAAAATTGACAAGAATCTCATATTTCAAAATTAGTATTCAGTGCAAATTTACGAATTCTTCATAAGAAACAATGTCAAATCTCACCTACTTTGGAGTTTCATAACTCTTAAATCATATTCAGTAAAACGATTTAAAATTTGGCACAATATTTTTTCATATATGCTTATAATAACAAAATATCAAAAATTTATCAATTCTCCTATTTTTTAAAATATCACTCATACATTCACGTATTATAAAATTAATACATACAAAATTATTAAGTAAATATCCTTAAATTTCGTCATTTATGAGTTATTAACAATTTTTTTATTTATAAGATTTTTTGCAATACGAGACTTTTAAATACTATAATAAAATTTTGAGTCATTATTTTTGTCATTACGTATTTTTTTTCGGTGTAATGAACTCTGGATGAAAAATAGAATTTGTTTGAACTCGTGTGATAGTTGGCACTTTCTTCCTAACCCAGTTTAGCAGCGTAATCATTGACATAACGGAGGATGGCCGATGATAGCGTCGGTCCACTCGTACTACGATTCCCGTCAGCGCGAGAAAAAAAAGGTGGAAGAAACGACGAAGGAGAAGAAGAAAAAGCGATAGATAGTCGGTGACCGAGAGAAAGGAAGAGCGAGAGAGAAGGAGAAAAAGCACAGTCATAGTCTAGTAGTATATTTACTATACACGAGAGAACTCGGAAGTTCTTGCATTTAGCTTCTATACAATTCTCTACAGGTCGTCCCAAAGAAAATATTTCTTTAAAAACAAAATTCTTTATATATTTTATCTCTACAATATTGAATACACTTTGTAGAAATTCGAAAAAATCTTTTTTTTTTGTCAAATTGATAATTTTGTCTATCGTGCAAATATTTTAGACATTGAAAACATTATAATTTTAAAATATATTTACTACTTATTTTTGTAAAAAAAACCAAGCATCCTGATTCCCGATGTAAAATTTTGCATTTTTTTCTATTCTTGTAGAAAATTATTCATTAATTTTTTATCAAATTCTTAACATGACATTTTTAAAACAGAATTTCATCAAATTTTAAACAGATCTTCTTTACACTGTGTTACAATATAGCATTTAAAGAAATTTTATCAGGTAATAATCAAAAAAACTGATTTTTGAAAAATTGCATCTTTAAAAATGGGAATAAATAAAAAAGTTAAATTTTTCAATAATTTATATTGAAATGATTATTCCTATATGTCAGAGCTCCATAAAATGTTATCCACGCATAAATGTGACATTAAACCTCGGACGGGCGCGTCAAAAAACATTACGCACAAGGATGCATGAAGTTTCTGTGGACCCCAATTTTTAAACCGTTATAAAAAAATAAAATATACAACATTTCACAATTTTTTTAACAGATAATTGTTATTTAACATGTTTTTTAAATAATTTTTGAAAAAAATTTTTTATAAAAAAGAAAAATACTTTTAATAATGTATTAAAAAAAAACGGGACGAGAAATTTTGACGGTACAACGTGAATTCAAATTTTCTGGGGTACCAAAAAGACCTCACGCGCCCGTCCGAGGGTTAAGGAAGATTTTTTGCATATTTTCAAAAAATTCTGTCTCAAACGATTGTCCCGGAGATTCGCCTTGAAAAATGGCAAGAATGGCTATTTTTCAACAACCTGTACGGATATACCTAAGCAAAGCTTACAATTGCAACGCACGCGATCACTTTAACTACACAATTGAAGCAAGAAAGAGAGAGCGAGAGAGAGAGAGAGAGAACTCGTGCCGCGATAGATAAATGTTGAGAGAGTCGGAGCGAGTTCGCGTGGAGTGGGATCGAGCTCGCGGTGGAGGGGAAACTAGCGAGCAAGGCGTCGCTTAGTCTAGCCGGCGCGGGAGTGACGCAATTCGGCCGGCAAGCGGCTCGCTCTCTACCTTTCCCCTCGCTCCCCCTCCCCCCTCCCCCTCTCGCCCGTCCCCGGGCCGTAGTCAGTGCTACGAGCACTACGCGCCTCGCAAATAATTCATTGCGCGCGTGCGCTCACGCGAGTCCCAACACTCGCGAAATAATAGCGATGGCAACGAACAGACGAAAAATAAATTGTTTCTCGATTTATTTTATTCTTTTCGACAATTTTTTTCATCATTTTTCAAATCATTTTCTATTCTTATTACTACTTTTGTTATAATAATTATAAAATTTTTCAATTCTTGTTAATAAAATTTTATAACTTTTTAAAATATAATTCGACAAATAGATATTTTGATAATTATTTACGAATTTTACGTAATTTTATAAATTTGATATAAATTTTTTTCTGAATTTGCTGAACGAAATAATTGTATCATCATTTATTTTATGAAAGATATGTTAAATTTGGAAATATTCTTTATTAAAAATGTTTTTTTTTGTAAGACATTTTTTACTTCATCTATGTATATAATCATCCGAGATTGCTGATCGAGTCGCGGTTAGTCTATCGCAAATTTTTTTACATCTTTCGGAGAGAGAGAGAGAGAGATCGATAGATAGATAATAGATAGATAGCTAAATACATTTATTATACCGGGGTACAAGAACCCTTGCGTATAAAGAAGCATTAGTATAAGTATACATAGGAGAAAAATTACAGAGTGTATAATAACAATAAAAATTAATGAATATGTAGTAAGAATAAGAATAAGAAGAGAGAGTTATTCGTATAAAAAATGGACTAAACGAATATCATACTGTATTTTATAATTTTTCGTATTTCTTATTGAATGAAGCTATAATAACTCAATTTCATGAAAAACATATGAAATTAAAAAACTTGTTATTGAAAAAAAATGTTTGTTGACGATATTTGATTTCCTTTTAGAAAAATTATTTTAAAAAACCATGAATAGTGTCAAAGACAATAATTTTCTTTCAATCTAATAAAGTTGACCAGTTTGTAGAATAAAAAATATTCAATGTAAAAACGAAAGTTTTTACAAAAGTTGACTATACTATATATTTGATCAATATATATATTAAATGATACGAGATTTCTGATCGGGTCATGGTTACAGAGAATATCTCGCAATTTGTTATTTCGTTCGGAGAGAAAGGGATAGATAATAGGATACAGAATAGAGCGTTGCTCGTATAAAATGAAATAATGGTAAATATAATAATTTATTAATTGAAAATGTCTGTAAAAGGCGGGCTCATTATTTCTTTTTTTTTTCTCGTTCGTGGGTGAATTACGTTGAGGGATTGAAAATCGAAAATTGCCAGGAATTCATGGCGATTGCGCGCGTGTTTTCCAGACTACACGGCGGTGAGATTACAAGAAAAATCGGCATGAGGATCGATTATCTTGCATCAGAGACGAAAGAGTTGCCATCAGGGAGTAATTACAAAGCCGACGAATAAAAGCCAGCTGGGGATAAGAGTTGAAACTTGTTGCTCGATGTCCGCAAATCTCCTCGCGATACTCTCGATTTTACAGCTCGAACCTTTTGTGCAACGAATCCAACTCGGGATTTATTTTTTTTTTCCATTTCGGACCGAGGAAGAAAAATAGAATCTGATGCGTGTCGCGAGAGGCCTCGTCGAGAATTTTCCACGGAAACGCCGACATCACCTCTCTGCGCATTGTTTTTAATGGAAATTATAACAAATCCGCGCGACAGCGATTTGTTCAATTTTATTTATGAGTTCGGAGGAACAGGCAGTCAGGGATGAGGAGGGAAAACGTTCGAAGGCCGATGAAATCAGTTAGAGACGAGATGAGTCAGGCTTTTATTGTGAAACCTGATGCAACGTCGTACGATTATTTTTTTCTCTCGTTATTCCTTCGTTTTTTTTTCTTCCAGCGAGACAGAAGACGATCATCAGCCGATACGCACCGAGCGCTATTGGAAATAATTTATTCGGTCTCTTTCGTCCGGAATCCCGGAAAAATAAAAGGTTCAACCGCCGACCGGCATCCGGTCTCTATACACTCTCCCGAGTGTCGAGATCTCGGACTTTTCCTCGCTTTTTTTTTCTTCACACCGCGGGAGCCTGCGCGAAAATTCATTTTTCAGGTATCACGTGACGCGGTACAATAATGCCAGGTAGTGACTTCCGGAAAAGTTTCGGCACGTTCGTTATATTTTGGCCGAGAGAGATGAAAAATCAAGAGAATATAATATTGCGAACGGTTTTTTGTTCGACGAGCAGAAGGGCCCAAGTCGTCCCTAGAGCGCATTATTTCTCAACATTCGAGAACACCGAGTTTTAGTTTAGTTTATTTCATTGCTATCCGGCGCTGCCATTTTGCAAAACGAGGCCTCGTAAAATCCGTTCTTACGACGGAAAAAAACGCTATCCTAACCTCGATCCTCGGATTATCGATGAATCTACGGGCTTTATTTTTTTTTCTTTTTTTTTTTCGCTATATAAATTCAACGAATCGGTCAACAATTATGGCCGCAACGATCGATCCGTCTCTCTCTCGCTCTTTCCCCGTAAGCGAAGATTTTCTCTTCGTGGTTAAACGCAGTAATCTCGACTTTCAGCGGTCTCTCGAAAATGGCGGACTACTTATATTTATTATCAGTACTGAGTCAGCTCGTACCCTTTCCCCGTTTTCCCCGCGCCGGACCTCGAGAGAACTTTTGCAATCCGCCTTTGTCATTGTTTCGTTGATTTTTTGCCCTCCTCGCCCCCCCCTCTTATTCCCCTCTGTCTCCCTCACTCTCGCGGTCTTTATATTCTCCTTTTTTTTTACACCAACGCCATTGGAGCTTCAGCCCGCCGAGAGATCCAATCTGACGAAATCTGATGCTTGCATTGGCACGAAATACCTCTCGAGATTATTTCTGTTCGCGCGGCGGCAATGCGCCGTCCGCAATCTTCTCCAAATTGATGAAAAGTGCGAAACGGACTCCTCGGAGTTCCCGAAATTCGAAGGTCCACTTTATGTATCTTCGAAAGGATTTTCGGGATTCGGAAATCATTCCGATCGCCGAGTCTGCCGATGAGAATAAAAAATATAGTATAAGTTTGACCCAGAAATTTAGCGTTATTCCGATCGGGAAAATTGGCGATCATTCGGTTCATTTGTCCCATATACACTGCATGCGGGACTAAAATTTGTCGGGATAATATAAAATATACTTGGTTTGTTATAATTAAGTTACTGAAAACGAAATTTATTGATTGACCTTACAAAATTTTCGTTCCGAAACGTTCAACGCTATTTTTCTGTAAATTGAACAAAATTCTTCATTAATTTAACTAAATAATTTTTAATTAAGTATTCACATAATTTGATTATTATTTATTATTATTATTTAATTTATCAATTCTTATTTAATTAGTTTAATTTTTTCAAATAAATACTCTTTTGTATTAACTAAATTTTTCAAACTATATTTGTTCTCGGCAGTGATATTGATAATCTCTTTATTTATCAGACTGTATAGACAACTATTCTTTTCGATAATTTTAATTTCAATAAAAATATTTAAAAAATGACCAAATTGTATTTTTAGTAATTCCGTAAAAATTTCTTTTCCGTGGTAGTCTTCTGGTTTATATTCATTGATAGATGAGTTTAATGTATCAATAGCAAAAAATAAGAAGTAAGAACTGATGGGGACAGAAAAAAAAACAGTTCTGTTTCTTCGAACTTGTAATTTCAATAATTGCTCTTTCATTAAAGTATCGTCAAGTAATTACAGATGTTGGAGACGCGTCGACGGAAATCTCGGCGTTTCCACTCGATGCCGTGCCTCCGACCATCGATGAAGTCATTCAGCGATATATTTGCAATATACTTATCCCCGTTCAATCTGTTTCAATATACATATATTAGGTGTATTTTTTTAAGCAATCGAATACTCATAGAAAAAAAATTATTTAAAGTAATTTTTTTGAAAATGTATGCTTCATTAATATGAAGCGTGTGTCTTCATTTTTTTAAGATTATTGTTTCGTTGAAAAACATCAAATTCCGACAGACATGAACAGGTTAAATACCATGTGTTGTTTTCTGTAAAAAAAGTTCAACTTTATGTAATGACTATTATATATGATCATGCAAGAGAGTTCAACAAAAAATATTGAATATAATTAGTCTTGGAAATAATAAATGAATTTTTATTTAAATCGTCGAACAAAAACAAAAACGTTATGTTTCGTAAATTTTTTTCAAGTATAAAAAGAATTTTAAAGACACATTTAAAAAGATGTTTAACTTGATTTCTGTTTTTTATTGATTTTTTTTTACCTTTCGAAAAAATAAATGATAAATAAATCTAAATTCCAAATAAGCCAGCCAATAAGTATTCCAACAAAAATTTGTTCTCAGTGTATGCACGACGCATAAAATTGACCTCCTGAAGCAGAGACAGCGAGACTGGAAGAGGCTTCGCGAGAGTTCACTTTTTTGTCGCTACGGTTGCATTTCGACGTTTTTATGACGGAATGATTTCAGTGATTTGAATTTACGCTAAATGCGGTTGTAAATTCGCTGCTCGAGTTTCTGCATCATCAAGCATCGAACGAACACACACACGTGTATATATATAGAATAAGATCGTGAAGCTCTTATTGCGGGCGCGCATCTCGCTCGCGCTCTTCATCCTCGGCTCAACCCTGCGCGTCGATCTACTCGCCTTCTTGGCTCGTTCGCATCAAACTCAGCGCGATGGCACATTATACCGTTATCATCGACGGGTTCCTGGAAACCGCGATCCGAGAGACGGGCCCGGCGAGCTAGCGACGAGCCCGAGTAATACGATTTTATTTTTCCGGCTCTCCTCTCTCGCGCTCGCCGCGAATGATAAATCTACGATATTACGGTTGCGCCGCTCGCTGCTCTCTCCCTCGCGTTTTCTCTCGCTGCTTCGGAAATAACGACTATATATATATATATAGCTCTCATTTCTTTATTCACCAAATAGCGCGAAAATTGGACAAAATTCAACATTTTTTTCCTTCTCCCGCGCACTAGCTCGTCGGACGAGAAATTTCGCGAATCGTTTATAGATAGGCGCGCTCTCTATACGAGAAAAATAATTGATAAAAATTGGAGATACACGCGCGTCATCAAAAAGGTCCGTCATCTCTTTTTTTTCTTTCCATTTTATCATATAAATAATAAAATAATTGATAAAAATTGGAGATACGAGCGCGTCATCAAAAAGATCCGTCATCTCTTTTTTGCGTTCGATTTTATCATTATTTCCGCCATATGCCTTCAATTAATTTGTTACGGTACCCGACATAATTCAACTCGTAATGATAACTCCGATCTCAGAAGAGCAATAAATTTTCTATCCGACTATCTCTCTCTTTCTCGCTTCCACTTTTTCTCTCTCTGCTGCCACGATTTACACTGATTCTCTCGTTTTTTTTTCTCATCGCTTCTTTTTTATTCTCTCTCTCTCTCTCTCTCTCTCTTTTGCATTCACTATGCAAACTCATGCCACGAACGATTATGCCTTCGTTGTGTAAATGACGATTTATTATCGCATTCTCCCTTTATCATTAAAAACGTAAGTATTCACGATAATTGCCACACGAGTCTCATTTTTCTATATATACACTTCCCTCGGGCATGATCGTTTTCGTTTTTTTTTAATTTTCTTTTTTTTTCGTTCCTTGGCTATCTATCAACGTCGCGGCAGTCTCGAGAAGAACAATCTCGCATATACAACAATTTCGATCTTACTGAAAAATCGCGACTTCGGCGCTCGTCAGCTTTCGATTTCCTCAGTTATTTTGTTATTGTGACAATATGTAACGCCATGAGGGAAAATTTATTCATTCACGCCTGTGACGCTCGCGACTCTCGCGTTAATCTCGTTTGAATTTCAGAATCCTTTTTTTTTCCTCGTTACTTTTTTTTTGCTATTGGAGAATAATGTTTTTTTCTTCTTTTTGTTTGTCTTCGGGATATGAAAAAAAAATGTGTTATCGAGCACGCGGCGGGGAGAAAAGGATTTGGAAGAGAGAATAAAGTCGCGCCGGGGCAAAAAATGTATCGGCGGGGCTTATGCATATTATTCTTGTCCTCCTGATGCTCTTTTTACTTCGAATTCAGCAGAATACAAAAGCCACACACATTGTGGCTAAAATGATGGCGAGACCGTGGCAATTAAAATATTCACGTCCGGAGGACCGAGAATCCGCGGGTTTTGCAGTCGGAGACTGCAATTCCCTGCTCGATGTGAGGTCATTCCGAGAACTCCGTCTGTGAACTCGTGGATAAGCGATCCTGCTTCGCCATGGAGAAAACACACATATTATAGATACGGACCGCCAGTTCTCGCGACTCGGCCGTTGAGCTCTGAACTTTTATTTTTTGTTCCCTCAACATTTTTTCTTTTTCATCTCAAAACAAATTCTTTTATTTTTTTTCAAACTCTTCTGAAAGAGCTCTTGCATGAATTGACTTTAAATGCAATTTTTTCATCCTTTTTCTATACTTTTTTCTTCAGGGATCGAGTATCGTGTGTTCTGATAATCGATAGAGTCGATTGCTGACGATCTTTGAGGAACATTGTTTCAGTATACTGCTTTTTCTTATATTCCAGAAGTTATTATCAGTTTTTAAATATTTTTGATAATTACAGAAAATTTATTAAAATTTATTAAAGTATATTAAAGGATACGTTAATTTTCAATTTAATCACTTGGCTCTTGTCACTTTTGTAAAGTTAAACTATGTGTCTATTTAAATTGAAAGAATTTCGATAATTATACCTCGATAAACTACGTTTTTTTTACTATATCCATATATGAATCATTGATACTTCATTAAAAAAATGATGACCAAAATTAGTATATTTATAGCTATTTAATTGTTAATTATTTTTTAAATTCGATCGTGAGTGTTTAGCAATTTAAAACAAAGTTCCACGTCTTAAAATACTATATATATTTTTTGAAATTAAATTTTTCATTTAAATGATCGATGGCCTATACTTTTTTTTCCTTATTGTATACAGGTTCATTAGCATTCGAGATTTTTATCATAAGGCAATCGATTTGCTTTATTTTTCCACAAAATATATAATTTTTTCAAAATTTTCTTAAATTAACGGAACCATCTGAAAGCGTGAAATTTGAGAAGACTTCACCACCAGAAATTTTTCATATAAATTCTCACAAAAGCTCATATATTTAAATATCTAAAATTTATTTAAATCCCAATAAACTTCAAGAATATTCATCTCATGCCATTTTTTGAGAAATAAATTTAAAAAATGTTAATATAATAATTAAATCTTTAATCAATACGTGAAAATTTGAAATTTGAAAATGCAAAAGTCTTTGTATTTTTTCTTGCATATTTTCCTTCCTCGGGCTTTTTTGGCGATTCGAGTTCCATTAATATTCAATGACACTCCGTATAATTAAATTCCGGCTTATTTCTGTTATATATGTCCTCACGAAATTATTCTCGAATATCTCGAGTTTCGAATTTTCCCATGGGCAGGACAAAAAAGGCTCGCGATCGATAATCTGATAAGAATTTTGTTTCGAGGAAAATACATGCATGTGTGTGAACTCCAAACACGAACGCGGATACACGCACCGCTTATTTCGAACGTGAATTCGATTGTTTCTTCTCTTCACTCCCTCGCGCTCTTTCTTTCTCTCGTCATATCAGTCGTACGAATCCGATTACGGGGTTCCCGGAATCTGTTAAAATTTATTCTATTCCGCTCGCACTCGCAATTATCTCGTTTGACGGAAGTGTGCGGTAAAACTCTCTCTCTCTCTCACTTTTTCTCTCATCTATACAAAAAAGCTCTCTCGTTAAATATTAAAAAAAAATTATCAGCAGTCGCGAAATAACGAAAGTTTTTATATATTTTATGTATAATTTTTATCAACCATCGCGATGGCGGTCGTGTAGATATTTTGCAAACGCTTTATCGAGTGCGAATGAGAGAGCAACGCGATCTATTTCTTGTCAACCGCAAAAATGTGTCGCAGGATTTACGCAACTGCTGGCAATTATGCCGCGGATCATCCAACATCTGGACTAACCGCGTGAAGGTTTTATAAGCCGACTCGTTCCCGCCGGTATCGCCGGATCGTTTTGACACGCTATACGGTCTTGGGACTTGTTCCAGTCCACCCCGGGACCATTTTTAATCCTCCAAGGACAATAATTAACTGGCCTGCTTTCGATTAGTCCTCATCCGCTTGGGATATAATAATGCACAAAAAACACACACTCGTCCTTTATTTATTCACATTTTATCGCTATGAGATGTGTGGTTCTAGACTAATTCGACCAATCATTTTCTTCAATTTTTAAGTCATATTGACGTTGAATATTTTTCGCGGCAAATCGAGAACAAAATTACGTTTTTCGTGCAAATATAAGCGTGGACTTGGATGAGCATAATTTAACTCGTTATTCAATCATGGCATATTCAATCAGAGAAAACCACGCAGAAAAATCTTTTTTATATAATTTATTGCGGTTTATTTGGTTATAAATAACGTCCCTAATTTATGTAGAACTTTTGTCAACTTTCAATTGAGTTTTATGTACTTTTTTTTCATTTAAACATTTCAGAATACTTAACACTTTTTTTCCAATTGTACACATATATTTTTAATGTTTTTAAATATACTTAACAAATTAATCTTGAAAATTCTGGACTGAGTATAAAAATTGTTCAAATAGATATTTTTACATATTATTTAATTCTTTTTATTTATTTTAGCCTCAACCGCGAATGGGTTTAAAATTTTTTTGGTCATTGCTCAAATCGTTTTCAGACGTCGCTTAACGTTTTTCAACGCTTCATCTCTCTGGAAAATATTCAAAATCCATACATATATATACTGTTTTAAAGAAATATGTAAAAGTGTAATATACAGCAGGAAATAAAAATAAATAAACGTCACGCGCGAGAGAAGTTAGTACAGTTGGATAATTTATCTAAAATCAATGGTTGAGGGCCGTAACGCTTTCGAGCCTCGAAATTAAATAAATTTGAAACATTTTCACCGTCCGTTGCCACATGTATAATAGCCTGTAATTTTCAAACCCAAATACGAAAGTATCGTTAGCGAAGTGGCTTGATGGATGCATTTATTATTCCGTTACTATACGGATGATAATATGTAAGAAGATGAATCCGTACCCGTCACTTTTTTACGTCAAGAGATTGACCGGAGGCGAAGAAAAGTAGAACTCGGATGAGAATCGGTAGAAAGAGAGTGGTGAAGAAACACGCTCGAAAAATCATTCGTTTCTGTAAATCCTCAAAACGTCTAAACTACGGAAAATTATTTCTAGATGCCTATCTATATATAATTCCCATAACGATTATTCAAGGCTATACAACCATTAATCATTTATTTTTATACATTTTTCGAAACGTCATAATTTCGCTCAATTCATAACAATTTTAAAACTATATATAGTTTTTCTGTTCAGAAAATTTGTAAATAAATTTAGTTCTGAAAAATATATAGAAACGAATATAATATTGCAATTATTTTTTAAGTTAGGCATATATAAAAATATACTATAACAATTTGTACCAAAATTACAAGTGTACCGAAAAGTAAAAATCGTAACAATTGTATACCATTAAAAAATTTAACCATATTTCATTTGTACCAAAATAATTTGATCTACAAAAAAAATTAGTCTAATATTTATGTAACAAATGTACCAAATTTCATTTGTACCAGATCACATAAATACCAAAATTATTATATACTGAAAATTAAATATGCTGCCCAATTGTACCATAAAGAAATTTTTCCATGTTATACACAAATATACCAGAATATTTGAATTTCGCCCAAATGTGCCAAAAAATAAATTTAATATTTAATAACGGATGTACCAAATTTCATTTGTGCCAGATCACACTTATACCAAAATTAGAAATATACCAGTAATTAAATATGCTGCATAATTGTATACCATAAAAAAATTTCCCTCGATACAAATTAAACAGAATAAAAATCCATTTCTATAAATTCATCTCGAGTGGTTGCATAACCATACGGAAATTAATATCTCGATCCGTATTATCGGCGGGGTAAGAGCTTTTGATTCCGATAAAAAATAATTAAGGATGTATAAAAACTCGGTTGGCCCGATTGTGCGCGGAGAGCTTAGCCGGGCATAATCTTCGCGCATTCAGTGTCGTCGTCGCACGTCCGCGGCTCTCTCTCCTTTTCGCTTCGCATTTTTAAATGTCCTTTTCGGTCGTTGCATGTCTATAATTATATCTCCGCGCGACTCTGCCGAAAAAAATACACGATATTCGCCGTGTTGGGTCCGAGCAGGTTCCACGCTTCTTTTAATGGACGATCAAAATTATACTAATATATCCGCATAATACATCTTACTCCCCCATATACATACACTCTTTTCCCTCTTTTATATAAAAACTCGCTCGAATCTCATCGAATTTGTTACTCGCTCGACTTCGTTATTTATATGCGCGCATTCCGTATTCCTTCTCGATTTTCTTTCCTTCGTTATTTTTCGCTCTCTTTATTCCTTCGCATTTATCCCTGCTTCTCGGTATGATAAGAGCTCGTGTGTAGAGTGAGAAAAAAAGAAACAAAAAGTTTAATTCAACAAAGAATTAAAAAAATGCGAGAGAGAAAGAAAAGAATAAGAGCGAATAACGAAAAAGCGTGTGTCTCGGGGATCGAAAATATTTCGACGTTTCTCTCCTTTTATTGTTTATTCTCTTCTCTCTCTCTCTCTCTCTCTCTCTCTCTCTCTCTCTCTCGATTGTTTGTACTCGGTATAGTCACGTACGTGAACATACTACTTCCGGTGCAGGGGGCGATATGCAATCCTCGGACTTCTCGCGTCGTATACATATCGAGAATGCAAATGCGTCTCGGTTGCTTGCCAACACTCGCGATATACATACGCGACTGCGAGTCTTCGGGAATTCGAAGGTTGACGCTTCATTCTCGCACAGGCGCGCACGCTTATAATCTCTCTTTCCTTTATTTTTCGTATCAAGAAAAAGACGGGAGAGATGCATGAGAGAGAGAGAGAGAGAGCGAAAAACGCACGATTCTTCTGGCCGCACACTGACTCGTTATCTAAACTATTTCAAGGTTATCGAACATTTTTCCGGTCCTGCGCGCAATTTGCATCGGCCGTCATCATCGCTCAGTCGGAATTTTGCTCATTTCTCTCGTCTTTCATCGTTCAAGGTGTGTGTTTGAAATTTCTCGAAAATGAATAATGTTCTTGATGGAAAATTCGCCATTCTTTTTCCTCCGAAGACACGTGACCCTCCGGAAGATAAACTTCCGGTAGGAGTTTCAGCTTCGATCACTGGAACACTTTATTTCTGTATTATAATTTTATGCACCTCTGGAGGGGCGAAAAAAAAATTGAAATGGAAAAGTGTGTGATACTTTGTGCAAACAAAAACTTTATTCGATTTTCGTATACTTTGCGAAAAAAAGAGACGATAATTTTCTTTGTTTTAAAAAAAAATTATAAACAAATAAGGCAAACGTGTCCTGTTAGATGTATCCCAAAAATGATCAAATTATCAAAAAATCTGAATGTAAAATGTAAAATATTAAAAATAATAATATTTCTATTAAAATAGCAAATGAAAAAAATTGCAAAAAAACTTTTTTAGAATCATATGGAAATCTATTTTTAAAAATCTGAAAGGCGAAAGCAGAGTTTAAATATTTATCGTTGGAAATCGCAATTTTTCATAGTTTTTCATAGAATTATCTTGACATAGAATTTGAAGGCGTTTTGGTATCGTTATCAAAAAGTTTTGAAAAAAGACGAATAAATAATGAAACAATGTAGTCAAATGTTTGCAAATTTAGAACTTTATCCTTATTTATAAAATAGAACTGTTATATACGCTTAGAATGAAGTAAGCCTTCCGAGAGATTCTGATTGGCTCTCGAAAATTTCATTTTGTTTCCTCGAAGGTGATTCTGTCGCATCGTCTACAGTTAATATTATTTATCTATAAACAATAAGATATAAAAATTCTGATAATCGTTTTTAAATTTAAAAAAAAACAATTTTTCACATCAATATCATTTTAATACTTGATGAAAAAATAGAAACAAAGTTTCTTTTCGATGTTGAAATAAAAGTATATCGAGAAGTTTACCTGTTTGTATACAAATTAGTGACGAGGAAGCAAACAATCCGCATATAGGATCGCAACGTTGATGCGGGGAATGGAGGCAAAAAACAATTATCTCAGATTTCAAATAGCTGCGATTCAATTGCCCGGAAAACGGGGGCAAGAGGAAGCGAGGATGGGGGAGAGGAAGTCGAAAAATTTTCGAGAAGAAACAGGATGTCGGCGGAGCAGCGTATATATACACAGTCTGCAGCGCAGAAAGAGCGTATGATTTTATTTTCCGTCTCCATTGCTCGGACGGGGGGGGGTGGGGTATATTTCGGGCTTAACGGCTGCGCGAAATTCTCTTCCTGCGTATACCCGGGGCCTTCCCATTTCCTGTCTTTTCCGCGCGCAAGGCCCTTGAGAGTGCGACTCGCACTCGGGCGCGCGATCCGAGCGAGAGAAAGAACAGGAAAGCACCGAGCGAGAGGGACATCGAATAAGCGCTGCAGATGCGAGGGAGACACGCGAGAGGGAGAGAGAGCGCGAGGGCGCGACCGGCCGACCGAGAGAAAAGAATAAAGAGCGAGACGATGAGGTATCCGGTCCGTGCAGTCCGCGCCGAAGACACGAGACGCCCGCACACGCACACGTATACACCCAAATTCCAAGTATTCGCCCTTTAAATCCCTTGGTAAAAGGTCCGGCCGGCGCGCAAGTTATTTCGCCGCGCTTCGCACGGGACATTTAAACTTTAAAGGGACCCACGCACACCCGGAGAAACAGACAAGAATATTATTTCCCCGCCTGTGTGTGTGACGAGGGAAAAAAAACGCCGGCAGCAGATGATGATTTTTCGATCCCTACGCGCGGCGCTCCCGAATTCCAAAATGCACTTCATCAAAACTCGCTTGTAGGATAAACGTCCTAATAGATAAACATTTCCCAATAATTAAACACTTTTTACTATGTTATTTTTAATATTTGAATTATTTTTTTATTAATAAAATCGGATGGATTATTTTTCATATACGCAGAGGTTTATTTTTCATAGAGTTAATTTATTGACACAAGCTCGCGTAAATACTAGAGAGACAGGTTCGATTTTCTGTCCAACTATTGCTGGGACATATCCTACATATTCAAACGTTCGAGTATTTATTTACTAGGAATATTGTCTAAGATTGACACATAAAATGATGAGTTTACGATCGCTGAAATATCAGACAATAGTTTAGAAACGAATTTGAAGCAGATTATTTTGTTTAAATGTTTTTTAAATAAAGATAAAACGAGGAAACCCTTATAGCTGTCCAATCACATATATTATTGGGAACTTTACCTTATCTCATCGTCATCGTTTTATTTTCGGACGAAAACCAAGCTATATACTCACTATTTTTCGACCATTAAATATTTTATTTGCATTTTTTTTTTCATTTCTACATTATTTTGCAATTCAATCATTTTTCGAGGATTTTTTCTTTTTTATGATGGATTAAGTCGAGGAATTTTATGTTTTTCATACGTCGAATTGACAGTCAGCGAGAAAAAAAAATTGCGTTTACGAGAAATAAGTTGAAGACTTTTACGAGCTATCGTATTTCTGTATATTTTCTTCTTTTTTTTCGATCGCGCGGCTGCCTGCTTCGAGAAATTCCAAAAAAATTTGTGAACATCCTTTCAGTCCGGGTGTGACAATGTCCATTGACGCAGAGGGGATCCAGGTGACCTTTTGCTACAGCGAGTGTACACGGCGTGACATTCGAAATGAGAATTCTTCGAAAATGCATTTTCCTTCATCATCCTTTTTTTCTGCATTTTCAATGCTCCTGCTGTTGCTGATGGGACATCCAAGGTGTTCGCGTTGGACCATTTTCGACCGGAGCAGAGCATAATCCGCGCGGTGGCAAAATCCCGGGGAGCGGAGCAGGTACGAGAGCGCGACGTCGACAATGACGCCTCTGGCGAATGGAACTCGCCAGGCGCACAATGCGCCTTCGGATTTTCGAGAGCGAGCAATAGGGCAAGAAAGGGGGAAGGGGGAGGGGTGAGGGCCGGGACCGATGAGAATAAGGATCACGCACGATATTCATCTTAGCCGGCGATTCTCGCTGGCATCAAGTGAATTTTTTTCCTCGGCCGCTTTTCTCCTCACATTATATTATTTCCTTGCGATCGTCACGAAAATCGAGACCGATTCTCGATCTCGAGAATAAGAGAGGATTAAATCTGACGGATAAGCAGAGCGGACGAATATAATAAAAGGCGATCCTCGAATAAGGAGAATGAGTTTCGTCCTCTAGAATGAGATTTCCACTTGGTTAGCGAATCACAAGATCCGCAATCCCCCCCCTGCTTATTATTCGATCTTATTTCCAATAATTCGGAAGATCGGGGGGCGATGAGGATTCATCGTCAGCGTCAGAGGTGTTTCGCGCATTCAATTGACGTGTCAACGTCAATTCATCCCCGGAGCAGAGTCTCCGCGCGCGCCCGCCGGATTATTTTCCCAAATTCCGAAAGTCGAAGAGCGCGATCGATGCCGCGGCGGGATATGGCCTTATTGCCGATGATAAAAGACTAGTTTTCTCAACGGGGAGATCAACGACCCGCTCGCCATCAATTATTTTCTTGCAGATGTCTCGTTCTCGTCATTCACTCTCCATTTTTCCGCAATAATTTAAACGCGCCGCGCGAGCTTCAATTTATTCGCGCTTTTTTTTCTCTCTTTTTTATTTTCACATGTCAGTGAACGATAAGCAAACGCGCGTCTGACGAAACAGTTGGCGAGATGAGCGCCGGGGTTCGTCGCACTTTTTATTATTTTTGAAAATGAGTGTACGTGCACGCAGCGACTCCCGGCGAGGATCTTGACCCTCTCGATCCGCGCGTATATATACTTTATTTTTTATTTTTCCATCTCCGATCCCGCGATTTTTCTCGTAATTATTTTTCGTATAAGATAATATATATATAATAACGCATCGGCGATATAAAAATGTTGATCTTTCGATATCGGATTCCGCGCGATCACGTCGAAAAATCTTGGAATCGTCGAAACACGATTCGTGATCGGGTTGTGACCGATTATTGCGATCACGAAAAAAAAACATGGCGATTCAATATATACTATAATAGATAAGAGAGTCCGTGGCGTGTTTCGATCGATCGTGATGCTCGATACGGCTTAATTATTATTTCAACTCTCCGATAGACGCTTTCTCGATTTATCGTGAAAATTACAAAACCTCGTATCTTTCCGGCGAAAAAAAAATCAAAATGTCTTCTTTTTTTTCACGAAGCGAATTCAACAGAGTGAGCGAGAGGTTTTCTTTCTCTTTTTTTCGATTCCGTGAATAAAAAATAAAGGACGAGCGGAAAAAAGCATCGGCGCAGTCCCGCGACGGCAAAAAACATTTAGTATTCGCGAGATGCAGTTGACATCCGGTTAACACGGCTCATCGGATCGACTCGCTGTCGAGGCTCTTCGTGCGCTTCTCCACTCTTTTTTCTTTTTCTCCTCGTTTTTATTTCTTTTTTCGTCTCTCGCGCGTTAAAGAGGTTCTCCCGCGACCATCGCATTACCCCCCGGCATCTATATACGTGAATCATTGTATTCTTCGGGGACGGACCTTGAAGAACCGTTCGCCGGATTCGCACTTTGAATAACTCATTTTATGTATAGAAAACGCGCGCGTCTCTCATTTTTATTTTTTTAATTTTTTGACGCTTTCACACGCGCGGAAGAAACGGAGACTGTAAAATGGCAGCTGCGTGACCCCGAGTTTGTCGTAAAATCATCAAATAATCGGCACTTATTTGCACCGCGAGCGTCAATTTTCTCGGATTTACGACCGGCCGCCATTTTGCGGGGCTCGGACGCCATTTTGTGGACGCGAGGACACGCGTCGAGAGCTTACGAGCAGGGTTGGGAGACGCGCCATTTTGCTTAGGGAGGACGCCTGAGGGAAAACGACGCGTTAACGACGAGGTTCCGTCACGTGACTCGTGTCGCGAATTCGCGCGAGGGTTGCCCGAGATGGCGCGCCGAGCGCTTTTTTCCCTTCCACCCACAAACCCGCCGCCACTTCGATCGTGTGGCGAGTTGCAATAAAGTCAGCTTCGCGTGTAAACTTATCCGCGAGCACATACCGCTTTTTACGACGCGCTTTGCCGACGTTTATTATCTGACACTTTGGCGAACAAAAAAAAGAGAGCAAGAGGAAAAAAGCGCGCGCCCGGCTCGATGAAAAAAATCAGGAGGGAAAAAGAGGTTAAGAAGAAGAAGAAGAAGAAGAAAGAGGCAATATAGAAACGGAAGGAAAAAACAAAGAGTCTTTACGATCCCTCAAAGATTTATGTTGGTTTTGAAAAAAAGAAGAATTAAAGAGAGAAAACATCCGGGTAAAACGCTAGTCGTTAAATTTGAGAGACGAGAATTTTACAACGATAATGAGCCAGCCATTTTCGATAGTGAAAATAAATCTTGAAATTTTCTTCTCACAAAAATATTGTTTCTCTTTGTTTCTCATAAAATTCAGAGTCAAGTATTGCACTGACTTCTCAATCAGGAACGAAGAGAAAAAAAAAACGTCAAAATAAATCGCTCCTCGACTCTCTTTCCCCTCTTTTCATCATGCATACAAGCGTCTCTCGAACGAAAACACAGATGAGTTAACCTCCAAACGTAAACCGTGAGCGCGAGCGGGACAGTCGTATCGTGTGTTGCGAGAGCGTAGACCGTTCGACAGCACGCGAAGAGAAACGTAAAATTCTCCCAAAATTATTTCAAAATTCTCGTAAAATAATAGTCCCGAAAACGAGTATGAAATTTTGACAACGTTCATCGACGCAGAGTCTAAAAAAAGTATTCTGAGAGATAACGACGATGAGCGATGCAAAGAGACTCGAGAATAAATAATAAAACGATGAGGTGCGAGGTAGGGATGGTCGCGATTGGCTCGATTTCCGTGCGTGGAACAGTGTGGCTAAGCACGACGAGCGCGCCCGACCGAGCGACGCTCGCGGCACGATCCCTCGCGCTTCTGCGGCCGCGAGCGAACGGAGCGACGCGCGTGTTCAGCATCCCCTCTACCCCCACTACGGGACACGGTGGACGCGGAGTGGGGGCGGCGACACAGCTGATGCAGGACCGAAAGTGCTATAGCCGAGCAGTATCGTTGAATCGCGAGTCAGTAGCACATGAGCGCTCGTTCAGCGAGCATCGTTCGCGGCTCGGTCGACCTTTATTTATATTCCAACCATATATATATATATCGTACCCATGAATATATGTGTTTTTGAAACAAAAAAAGAAAAGAATAAAATAATAGAGTAAAAACAGGAGGATCGAACGGACATTGAAAATGTCAGCTGATCGACCGTGAATCTCGCGGACGCATTTTATTTCGAGCCTGGCCTGTTGAAAATTCTCACCGAGCGAAAATAAAATTTTTCCCTTTGTTTTGTTTTTTCTCTCAAATTCCTCGTGTTTTCCTCGCGGTTCGTTTTTGTTTTCTCGCTGGGTTCGAGGAAGGAGCAAAGCTTCGCGTCAGCGAGTACGGCGAGCTCGCCTCTAATTTTTCTTCCGTTATCACTGTGCGCTTCCATGAACGAGGAGAGCCGAGTCGTCGCGGGATCGAGTGCGCGAAGCGAGTGTCAAGTCTGCTCGACGCCGAAAACGGCGCCCGAAGAAGCGAGACGCAACAAGTCGTCGCCCCCGATGACGTTCCCCGGAATCGACGAATCGCCGATGTGAGGACGCAGCGTCGAGACGCGGACGATTAATAAGAAGAATCGTTGAAGATACAAAGATTCTTTTATTTTTCGAGCAAATCGCGGGCTCGCTCGAAAATATCGCCGTGCGAGACACGCGGACGCTTCTCTGTTTACACGAATCGTGAGACGCGAGCGGACGGGGGACGAACGGAGGAGACAAATCGACACTTCCAGTCTCAGCGTTCGAGGCAGCGTTGAGAGGGCAAAACACAAGCAGCGTCTCTCGTCTCACGAGAAAAAAAAAAGGGACGGAGAGTCGTGGGACTGAGGTTAAACACAAAATATTCGTCGAGACGTTTGCGAACGGTGACTCTCTCTATCTTGGAACAAAATTGTGCTCAACTTCCGCGCCTGTCGGAAGTGTGCTTGTGATCAGTTCGTGATTATCATTTTATTTCGTCGTCGTTGACGCTCTTTTCACGATTGAGAAGGCGTGTTTCGAGTGAAGTGACCCGTTCTCCATTTTCCACGTTTGCAAGGAAAAATAATAAAATCGCGAATAAAATGGTGCCCCAACAGCAGGACAGCCCCGCGAACACGGGAACGCCGCTCTTCGGCTCGCTCCTTGTGGATAAAAATTCTTCCACGCCGTATTCCGACGCGACCCAGGTAAGGGCACCAAAACGTTCGGGCATGAAAAAAAAACATAAACACGCTTCGCGGGCTCTCTCTCTCTCGCTTATTGCCCGTCGTGACCTTTTTTTTTCTTTCTAGCCGAAAACAGTGAAAAACCGTCCAAGCTTCGTAGTCGACCGAACGCGTCGTCTTTATGTTTTTTTTTTCGTTTTTTTTTTTCATACAAAATCTTTCTCGCTTCTGTAAATATTTTTGCTCGACCACGAACGCTTCGACTTTTTTTTTCCTCGAGAGAAAATAAACTCCTATGGCTCGTTTCTTACGTGCTGGGAAAAGAAATTTGTTGAAAACTCGAATTATTTTTTGAGGAACGAACGGGATATTGTTTCTAATATAATTTTTGTATAATTTCATTTTTTTTTGTTTCGTACGAGTATGGCGAAAAGTTTCGTGCTGAGAAATTTCGGTTTATTCGATAAGAAATAAATAAATAAATTTTATAAACAATATGTTTATAAAATTTGGTGAAAACTTGAATTATTTTGTCAGGCACGAACGAGATATAATTTATAATATAATTTTCGTATAATTACATTTTTTTGTGTACCGCGGAAAGTTTCGTGCTGAAAAATGTCGGTTTATTCGGGATTTCGGGGAAAACGGTGCGAACTTGGCGTGAGATTTTTGGCATTTGGAGAGCTCGCGGGTGTCTGACGTTGATTCGAGTTTATCCGAATCTCCTCGTTTATTCGAGAAGCGATGAGGAAAAGAAAAAATAAATGCAGCGCGGCCTTTGAATTCTCGTTAAACGACGATTGAATAAGAAAATTTACGGTCTCGCGTCTTTTATTTTTTTTTTGGCACGCATCGGGTTAACTTTGGCTCGAGATCACGAAAATGTTTCCCGATCTCCCCCGTGCGCGTTGGCCTTTTATTCCGAATGACGCTCTTTTTTCCCCGGAATCATCGACTTCCGGCTATTTCGACAGCAAAAAAAAAACCACGCGTATCGAAAATTCAGCGCGATCGCGCGAAACGCGAGTGGAATAGACGACGAAGACGACGAAAAGAAGCGGCGAAAAAAATGATTGAGTCGAGCAAGGACCACGGTCACGTGGCGCCATCTGCGCTCGGACCTCGAAACGTCATCGAGACGTACAAAAAAAAAGCGTAACAGAAGTTTACGACGAAATATAAACCATTCCGGCCGAGAATAAAAACATCTCGGCGAGAGGCGAATATTTTTCAAAGCCGATAACAATTGCGCCGATTGTTTTTCACTTCTGGGAATCGTTTGCATTTTTTTTTTCCTCGAGGAAGATTCGGTCAGTGGGTCATTGGACCGGAGATTATTTCGATCGCGACGGAGATGGAAGCTCCGCGAAAGAGACGAGACTTTTCCCCGTAAAAAAAGAGTACAAAATGGAAAGATTCTACATTGTTTCCCAATTTTACAATGTCGGGGCGCGCATCTCGCTCCGCCCCCCCTTGTCCGGTTCACATTCAATTTTATCCGAAATATTTATCGTTTCGCCATTCGGTATACTATTTTTGACGGTTTCTCCGGGGAATGAAGGTTTTCCGCGCGCTCGCCGTTGCGTGGAGAGTCGCGTGTCATCCAGGATGGAAGTGACGCTTAAACTCGTTTGAACTCGGAAACGCGATATTAGCTGAGTAACCACAAAGTAAACCGCTGCTTGCGTTTCTATACGCGTTGTGCATCTTACACCGGCGTGCATAGTACTACCAAATTACTATTTTCATATGCACAAGCCTTTGCGAGAGAGAGAAAGAGAGAGAGAAACCAACACATTCGTGAATCGTGTACGGTTACTCGCGAACTTGTCGTGACGGAGAGAATTCGCCGAGCCCCCCGTCCAATCCACTAAACCGTGCGTGCTTCACGCGACGAGCCCGGTGTCACGAATTTTTCGATCCAGACGAATTTTAGTCAAAGCTGCAACTCCGACTCGCCCATTTGCCATTTTTTTTTCCTCTGCATCGCAAAATTCCTCGTGCAACGAAATTTATTTATTTGCTTCGTTCAAACGAAATGTTTTGAGGTTTTTTTTTCAATCTTTTTGAAATTTTTATTCTATCGTATAATAATGAATTTGTAAACAAATTCCTGTTTGCTTATTATCAGCCTTTTTTTCGTCGAGAATCTTTGAGCTGTTTTGTAGCTAATTTTATGTGTTTTTCATTAAACTGTTTTTGAGATTTTCGGTCAATCTTTTTATTAACGTTTATTATTGGTTTTGTTTAAAATATAGTGTATTGTATTAAAAACTGCAATACAAACACATTTGTGGAATTAATTTATTTGTTTTTATTCAAATGAAACATTTTTTGAGATTTTAGTAAATTTTTTTTTGCATTTCAAATGTTAATTTTGTCAAATAAATGAAATTGTATTTTGCAATTGTTCAGTTCTTTTTTTTCTACAATGTTTATTAGAAAAATTTAAAAATTCTGAAGTTTGAGAATAAAGAATCATCGTTCATATACAAATATGGGAAAATAAAAAAATTTTTATAATACAAAGTAGATAAGACTTAACACTTTTCAAAGAAATCTCCATCGAGTATCCCGAAATGGAAATTCGAAGCATTTTGATCTTCGAGACGACAATCGATATAAATCTCATGTTTAACTTTTTTTTCATTAAAAATATAGTATATTCTATTAAAAACTACAATGAGAATTTGTACATCTATAGAATTTATTTATTTATTTATTTTTATTCAAATGAAACATATATTGAGATTTTATTAAACTTTTTGCATTTTAAATGTTAATGTTGTCAAATAAATGAAATTATATTGTCGGTTGCTTTTTTCTTCTACAATATTTATTTAAAAAAACAAAAAACTTTTCCAAGTTTGAGCACGAAGAATAATAATTCATATACAAATATAAAAATTTTTATAATACAAAGTAGATAAGACTAAACACTTTTCAAAGAAATCTTCATCGAGTATCCCGAAATGGAAATTCTAAGCATTTTCATCTTCGAGACGACAATTGATATAAATCTCATGTTTAACTTTTTTTTCATTAAAAATATAGTATATTGTATTAAAAACTACAATGCGAATTTGTACATTTATAGAATTTATTTATTTATTTATTTTTATTCAAATGAAACATATTTTGAGATTTTATTAAACTTTTTGCATTTCAAATGTTAATGTTGTCAAATAAATGAAATTATATTTTTCCGATTTCTTTTTTCTTCTACAATATTTATTTAAAAAAACAAAAAACTTTTTGAAATTTGAGCACGAAGAATAATCATTCATGTACAAATATAAAAATTTTTATAATACAAAGTAGATAAGACTAAACACTTTTCAAAGAAATCTCGATCGAGTATCCCGAAATGGAAATTCGAAGCTTTTTGATCTTCGAGACGATAATCGATATAAATCTCGTAATTCTTTTTTTTTTCCTTTCGTTCACGAAGACGGAGAGGGGTGTGAGTGCGTGTTGCGCTCGTGAGACGATACTGTGTTCTCTCGTGTTTACACACTCTCAGACGTCTTTCCTTCTCTCTCGATAAACACTCGTCTCGTATTACCATTTGTTCTCAACCCGCGAGAGACCAAACGGTCTCACGTACTGCACAGATATTTTCCTTCACTCTTTTTTTTTTCCTTCGCACTCTTCATCGCGCTGCCCGACTTATTCGCTCAAACTTTGAACCGATGACCATTTTTTTCTTCCGTACGCTCATCGTTATACCAATTTTTGCTATTGTTATTCTGTTGCTTTCTTTTTCCGTTTTTCTCGACACTAACGACCGTTTTTTTTTTCTTACGACCCTGGTCTACTTTTTCACGTTCTAGGCGATTAATTAACCTCCTTCGAAATTTCGATGAAATACGAAGCCCGAAACGTGACGCCCGAGCGACACGTCAATTATCAACGAAAATCCGAGACGATAAACACGTTATCGCGCTCGCAGTCTCCGAATTTTCTTCCGATAAGCATGGGGGAAAACCCACCGCGGAGACTGTACAAACTTTGACACGTGATTTTTCGTGATTATTTTTTTTTTCTTCGCTCCCTCCATATTTTTGAAATTTCGATCCGTGTAATTATCGCGGGTCTAATTATCTCTTTTACTTTTGTTTTTTGTTTTTCGGTGTCTGTCCTCGTTTCGAGCTGCACCGCGGCCGATGCGCGAGACACGGAATTATAACGAATAATGCTGTATCTCGTGTAGGAGAAAATGTGACAGGGAGGAGACGCGATAGAGGAAGCGAGAGGGCGGAAGGGGGAACGCAGGAAAATATGAGCGAGTCGGACCGGCCAATTATACCTCGAGATTTTAATGGTTCCTGCCTCTAATTCTAGAGTTCGCTCGCTCCCAGGTATAGTCCCCGCGTTCACTCGACTCTTTTTTTCTTCACTCCTTCTTCTTCTTCTTCTTCTCTTCTTCTTTTTGCTCGATCCTCTTTTTTTCTTTTATCGCTCCAGGGAAATCGGGATTCGATTCCCCTCTCCCCGCGACCCTCATCGCGCTCCCTTACATTTCCATGGATTATTCGTCCGACGATATAAATCGTAAACATCTGCGTAATAATGATAGTCGGGCCCTTCGTCGTCGAATACTCGAAATCGAAAAACGCTCCTCGCACTCGGAATACATATACTTGCCATTCCCATAAATGCTCGGACGCAATTTATTTATTTTTTGTATTAAGGAGAGGTTTTAACGAAAGTATGAAATTGAATTTTTTTTTTACGATATAGAGTATTAATTCAAATTTTTTATAACTAAATTTTAGTTACCATTATCGATAAAATAAGCGAAAATTATTTCGAGAAACTATGTTTGATATAAGCCGGAGTCTTATGAGAAACCGTTAGCATGCGTTCTTTTATCGAAAAAAATATTTATTTAGAGTGAATCTTCAAACAATCTAAAATATCCCACGTGTTCGTTAGCGTGCAAGATTTAATTATTTACCATAAAAATATATGGTCATCGAACTTTTCATCGAATTATTTAATGATAATATCAGATATGACACTTATGTACATCAATGAATCCGAGTCAAATTATAATCTAAAAATGAAAATCACTTTTTGACTATCTCAAAATTTTAGCAAAAAGTGTATTAAAAAACCTCAAGTTTCTCCAAACTTATCACAGTATGAAAAAAAAACAGTAAATTCTCTTTGAAAATTTTTCGTATAAAACGCAACGCAATAGTAATTTTCATTATAAAATGATCTAGTTTGCTATAAAGTGTGCGAAAAATCTTCAAAATTTTCCAAATTGTTATTACAGTACGAAAAAAAGTAATCAATTGCTATAAAGTATTGGAAAAATCCTCAAATTTTTTTTCAATTTTTTACGAAAAAAAGTAATTTTTCATATAATATTCTCTGCTTGTACATTCGTAAAAATTTAGAAAAAGTCGTGGATTTCTCGTTCATTTTCATTTTAATTTGAAAACTAATTAGAATTTTTATATTTTGTCAAAAAAATCTTCAAAATTGTTTCCAAACTGTTACTAAACAGTAACATATATATCAAAAGTAAAAAATTTAAATATAGTATCACGTAGTAATGATGATAAAAAAGAGAGAGAAAAAAAGAATAGTTATTCGTATACATAGAATATGTCTGCGTGTGTGTAAATTTGTTGGATAATTTGGTGCGCCTTTATTTCACTCGTGGATAATCTGTATCGATGGTTGAAATGCTCATTGTGATCGTTATTGTGAAAAAGCGTTAATTATTCGTGCACGAAAATCTTGAAAAAGTAATCGGTATCTCTCGGCGTATATATATATTATAATAACTGCGGGGAGCGGACGTTCACTCAGCCTCGCGGTCTCAAGAACACGAAGTGAGTCATCTCGGGCTAATAAACGTATGTTGCATGCGATAGACTTTCGACTCTCGAACACGTTACTCATAATATCGGTACTAGGCAACATTATTTTTTCCGACGCTGCTATCCTCCGCTTTTTTTACCGCTCTCTTTCTCTCGTGTCTGGCCGACGTTTGCTCCTTCCCGAGCTTTTTTTCCTTCTCCGCTGCTTATTCTCTCTCCGTCTTCACGAGATGAGCCATTAGTCCATAATTGAATAATGGATACATATAGCGAAAAAAGAAAGAACCGGCGAGAGAGAGAGAGAGAAAGAGAGAAAGAGAGAGAGAGGTAAAAATATAGAAAAAGAAGGAATAAGAAAACGAAACGAGAAATAATAAATAACTGGCAATATTCACCGCGTGTACACTAAACTTACGGTGTATCGAGAGAAAGAGAGAGAAAAGTAAAGAGGGTCGCGAGGAGAGAAGAAAAATCCGTTCACCCGGTTGGCGCGACACACAAGAGCTGATCCACGCGACCTTAATGATCACGAGAAAATCAGCCGAATGATTAGTGTATATAATTAGGCGTTTCTTCGCCAGAACGCCGCAAAGTTCAAGGACCCTCGTGGCCGCACTCGTGACACGCCGTTCAAATTTTAATTCGCCCGGCGATGAGAGTCGAGCGTAGCACCGCGCGGGACGGACGAATTTCGCGTGATGGAAACGCAGACTCGTGCGTGGGCGATGTAAAACGATTTGCAGACGCGTCAATTACACTCCGTCCCTGCGCTTTCGCCCACATCCTCGGGCTACGCTTTCATCATGATCCGACATGTGTCACGGCCCGCCATTGCTCGGAATTTACTCCCGGCAGGGTCAACGGCGACCCTTTGACACTCCGAATAGCTTCGCTACTTTTATTATTGGCCCCATACGATTGTCGCGAACGATTACATCGTGCGATGATTTTTCTTCATCCGAGTATACCATTATTTTAAAAATCTGACGATAATCAAATTTATATGGTTTAAAATATGAATAATAAAAATAATGATTATTACGATTTTAGTAAACTCTTTGATATGGATTTAAATTTTGGAAATATGTACGAAATAATAATTGTTATGTTGGACGGCATTCTTAAAGTTTATTTTAAAGAAATGTCAGTGCTAAATAATGTTTATTTTAAGGTAGTTCTCCAGCGAAGGTCCGTATTTTGTGGGGGCAGCAGAGAGCTACCAAAAAATTATAAAAATAAGGGGTTAAATTTTTTTTAACGCATGATTATCGTATATTGATGTGTTTATTTACTTATTTATGCTATTTTAAGTTTCCCGTTGTGGACAACGTTGTCAAATATATTTGAAGAAACGATGAAGATCTGTGATTTTTATATAGCAAACATTTATTCCACTAATTCTATTTTATTTTATTAGAAAGCTCGGTAAAAAGGCCCATACTGTTTTTTAATTACATTTTTTAAACGACGAACAAAATGATCTATTTTTCATTTAGATTTGCAGTCTTTAACAATACAAAAACCCAAATAATTATACATAATTACAATTTTGGGTTATGTTTGCGTGTGTTAAAAAGTCCATTTTCAATTCAATTTTTCTCGAAAATGACATGGACGATCCTCCTCGATTTTTTTCTAATAAATTAGGTACAACTCGATCACCTGATATATACCCAGTTTAAAAATTTTCTGCAGACTTTCGTTTGGCTGGAGAACTATAAGAGATATATGTACCAAGTAGATTTATAGGAATATATGCGCGGTTGAAAATATTCGATTGATTTTTTTTGTGAATTTTCGTACGTGAAAAGCATATTTAAAGAGTGATATGGTTAAAAATAGCCTTGGAAAGTATCCGAGCCGGAAAATGATTGGAAGCGGCGGCGTTCTCTCGTGTCATTGCCCGACGACGAAACCGCTGACCCTCCTCGTCGAGGGACGTCTGTCTCGTTTCCCTATCGACGATCGTGGATGAGCGAGCGAGTGTCAAAGGGAGCACAATATAACGCGGGAGCGGGGCGACGAAGCGATGATGCACTTGTTGCTGAATTTCGAAGCGTGCAACAAAAACGAGTCGTTTTCGCGAATCATGTCCCGCGACGGGACTTGCAGCGCAAAAGCCGCGTTGGGATGAGAAAAAGAAGGCTAAAAAATACACGAATATCGAATGAGAAACCTGCAGGGTCGCACGATGATCGCTCGCGAGCGAGATTCCCTGGGATCGAGTAGAACGATGATGCGAGGGAGAAATAAAGAGAGCAATGCGAGGCAGACGAAACAAAGGTACCAAATTGAAGAGCCCCGAGCGAAGGTTCATCGGAGGCCACCGCCAATTTGCCCGGCGAGATTAAGCCCGCGAGAAAAAGAAATTGGAACTGAGACGGAAATTACGGATCCCACGAGCTCTCTCGTAGATTGCTCTCGTACTCTCTTTTTTCTCTCTCTCTCTCTCTCTCCTTCCGAGGAGAGCCAGCGTGTAGCCTTGATCAACTCGTTGCGTCAACTTATTGACCGAGTTGCCGGATATTATTACATACATATGTTCGCGTCCGACTAATTTTTCTCCCTCCCTGCCGATCGGTCCTCCCGAATACGTGTAACGCTTTTTATTCTTTTCCGTTTTATTAATCTGTACGTATTAATCCTATACGCGTTATTTAAAAAAAAAATTTCTTAATTCTTTTATACAAAATATAAATTAAAAACATTAAAAAAAAATAATATCCGTTCTTAATGTAAAACCCACTATTTTTTTCATTTATTGTTTTAATTAATTAAAAAGAATTGTAGTAGAGTACAAAATTAACAAAAAATTCAAGATCAAAATCTTTCAAATTTCACAGTGCACAAGTGCATGGACAGTGAATTGAAAATCTGAGAGAAAGAAGAAATTTACAAGATTTCAATTTAATTTTAACACACTGTTTTTAATTGAAAAATATCACAAACAAAAAAAACTTAGGTCACTGTCAATTTTTATACCGTTGATAAATTATTCTTGATGATATTTTACAAATTTGAAAATCTTTCACCAAAGTTCATTATTTTTCATTATTTAAACAATAATACTCGCTCTGCAATAACCACCCACTAAAAGTATTGATAATATTGTATGATAAAAATGTCATTTTTATCTTAAAGGACAATATTTCTCCAATTTTTCTTCAAGATCGATAACACGAGCGAATTCGTGGGCGCAGCTGCATGTTGAATACGAATAAGAAGAAAAACAAACGTATAGCGTTTTTTGAAATAATATTTCGATTCAATTTCGTTTTCCTTTTTTGTTTTTCACCCGATTGCGGTATATCGCGGCAAGGATAACGCGCGAGAGATTTTACCGAGTAACGGATCATGCACCGAGATCTTTTCCGAGAGACGATGAAGACCACCAGAAAACGAGATGGAGTGTGGTAATCCAGCAGGCAGCATCGACGAACGAGAGAGGAACGGGCAGGGAGGGAGGGAGAAAGAGAGAGAGAAAAAGAAAAGAGAGAACCGGCGAGGAGGAAACTACCGAACGCGCACTTTTGCCTCCTCTTACCCAGGGACTCGCCGGAGATTCTCCCGAGCGTGGCCAATTGCGATTCTCGACTCTGTTATTGCTTGTTCCAGGAGAGCAATCGATGCATCTATTATGCCTTTCCAGCTTTTATGGCCTCACATTTCGCGAGCGTTCTCCTATCCCCAGCATCCCCGGTCGTCATTTTCGCGATTCCTCCTCTCAAAACTATTTTTTCCCCGCTTCGTTTCTCCCTCTTTCTTATTTTCACAAGAATAAAATCGATATACGGATGGAAACCGTTAAATATCGCAGAGAAAGAGAGAAAAGCGTGCCTTATGTAAAACGGCGACGCCGATTTCCAGATAAAATTACTTTTCTCGCGACTCTCTTTGCTTATATTTCGTTTCTTTTGAATCTCTGATGCAAAAAATAAAATACTGTGTATATATTATATTCATATATTTACGCGTTTATTAAGGAAGGCGATAAATTAGCATTTTTTTGAGACAAAATCGAATGGTATTCCGCAGTGCATCAAGCCTGTATTTACCGCGTCTATCGATGCTGGTAGTCGTCTCGTTTATCTTGCAAAATCCACGCGATACGTTTGGCAATAAAATGTGTATCGCCTCTAAACCGGATGGATAACATCGTCGATCCGCGCGAGGCATTCTCGTCGGCGTAAGGGCGCCCGGATCCGGGTATCGCGCGACAAAATTCGCGACTTGCGACCTTACGACCATCAACGCGCGCCGATCGAAGCGCGGAATAAAACGTAACGCGCGCGAGCGGTATATCACGTCCGTATGCGCGAAAGGCTTTCCCTCGCCGCGGATTATTGAGTCGTTTATTGAAAAAGTGCGACGGGACGCACCCATCGAGCGATATTCGTAAAAACATTCACTTTTATTATATTTTTGTCAATTTTTTTAATTGAAAAAAAAAAAAAAACATTGTTTTCTTTCACCGCGTCTTTATTTTATTTTATTTTTGGATTTTCAATTATTCGGATTTTGCTGGATGGAAAAGCGAGCGAGGAAGTTCAGTCTCGTTGCTTTTCAGCCTGCTCTCCAGGCCGACTCTCTTCCGATTTACGACGTCGGGCATTACGCTCGAATGTTTATCGTTTCTTGCTCGACCAAGTGCAAACCGAGCATCCGGCCCCTCGGAGAGCTTTCGGCCGCGGCGTGTATCGATTTCCCGATGGACGAAAGGTTTCCACTCTCGCACGACCGAAACACGCACCTCCCGCTCAGTTAAGCCCTTCTCGAGGTCAACACACTCGATACACACGAATTCATAGCGTATCCGATTTCCGAGCTCTCCCGACGAAAAGTCTTGCTGTAGAGCCGGAAAAAGTTATAGACATTCTCGTTTTTTTTTAAATTATAAAATCTGCAAACACTTGATGAGCCTTCGGAAATAAGGATTGAAACCTTTTTTTTTTGGAGCAAATCTTTGAGGATTTCTTTTAAATATAATATACTTTTTTACAATTAAAAATGGCCTCTTATTTTTTTTCTCTCTAGTGAATAATAAAATGAAGAATTAGATTTTTAGGTATTAAAAAATACATATTTTTCTTTAATACTGATTTTGCAAATTTGTGTTATATACACGATGAAGTACAAATTTTCAATTTTTCAAGTCTTCAATTTGATCTTGTCTGTATCGAATTTCAGTTTTTTAATAGCGTCGGTTCGTGGCAAAGTTATGATAATGCGATTATAGTTGGATTTCTCTTAATGATCAAACTACTTTAAACGCGTTCAGCAGCACCTTTCAAGGTTGATAACAAAAAACAAACACACATGAACAAATGACGATCTACGAGTTTTTCTTTTTTTTTAAATTCAACTCGAAGAGTTGACACTCCATAAGCGTAGCTAAAAAAGTAAAAAATAAAAGAAGCTATCTTTGCCCTAAAAAAGATTTTTTTAAAATTAAAGCAAAAAGTATTGCGAAAAAATGACAGGGATTGTTTTTCTATTGAAAAAAAATATGCAGTCATTTCTTATTACTTTAAAAGTATATCTTTTTCTTTGAAAATTAAAAAAATTAATCGAATGTTTAAAAACTTTCTATGGCTCTTGGCTTAAGTAGTTTTCTTTTATTGGGTAGTTAGCGTGGGAAATTTCATCGGCAAAATCCACTCCCAGGACATTTAAGGCGCTTTTTTGCCAATTTATCAGCTCCGAAGCGTTACGTAAATATTTATATAAAAGCTTGTGCGTGCGAGTGATATAGATACTTTTATTCGGTATCCAAATGGCTGTTGGTATCCCTGTGATCAGCGAACCTCGACGGACGGGCGCTGGAAGAACTTTACGAGCTGTAGAATTCATTCGATTGAGAAATTGGCCTCGAGGGAGGTAATGAGGGTCACGCATTAAATTATACTTTCTGGCCAGTTGCGTCATCGCGAGGCCTCGCCACTCTCGGCTCATATTCCAAAAACTCGACAATTTTCCGATTTCGAATTATATAAAACGGGGTAAGAAAGTAAAAAAAAAATTAATCAATAAACACGCACGGCTGTTGATGCGAGAGACGAACGAAATGATTTTTCGAGATCAGCGAGAATAAATCGATCCGCATCTTTTCCGCTATCGCAATCTCGTTATCGCTTTCCAATTTTAGCCAATAGTGATTCTCGATCCACCGGTCTGTCGGTCAATCGCCTTGGTCAGTGCAACAATTCCCCGATAGCCGCAATGTCATTGCGATAAGATTCGGCGATAACGACAAGACGCATCGCGATACCAATCAATCTTTTTTCCAGCGAGAGTTACCGTTAAATTTGTAAAAATCTTATTTTTATCATTTATTTACAAATATTCGATTATAAATTGAAGTTGTACAAAATTGCATTCGAAATTCTGAATGGATAATCATAAAATTTATATACAAGACATAAAACCTGTAATCAGTATATTAAACGGAAAAGAGCGCATTATGCGAAGTTATATGAAGTATGCGCCTGGAAGAACAGCAAAATATCAATTCAAATATATTAAAATTTATCAAAGTTATTTTTATGACTAAAATGTGTAATTAAAATATTCAAAAAATTAATTTTTTTTAAGAATCGCTATTACATCTTGCTTTTTGAGAATCAATAAGATACGAATAGTACAGTTCACTACCCCAATAAGAACGATTCAATAAGAACGCTTGCCCGCTTTTTCGCTCGAGCGCTTCCCCCACTCTGACTCGAGTTCCGAGCT